>JASKGO010007916.1:0-65149 GCA_030556065.1 Holobus sp. GC000080 | reverse complement strand
GCTATTTAAAACAAAGGAAATTATTTTTAAAAACTAAGAACTTTTCTGCAATTACTTTAAATTTAATTTTTTTCACTTTAACACCCTTTCTAACATTAATTTTTATAGATTAAAAATATTAATTTAATTTATTCACTTCTTGCAGTTAACTATATAATTAAATGTTTTAAATCCATAAAACCCCTTTATAAAAAATTTTTTTTTAAACCTAATTAATGAATTGAGCTTGAGCATGTGGGTTATAAGAAATAAGTGCAAAATTATTCATTAAATTTTCATTTTTAATTAATTAATGACAGGTTATTAATTGGAATATACTTTCTTTTTCTATAAATCTAAAATTTTCTAAAATTTTTACTCTCGAAAAACTTTATTTTATCAAAGTTTAATTACTTTAACTTCTTTCAAAGTTAATCAAAAACTAAATCTTCTTCAATTACTAAAAATTAGCATTCTTCCTCATAAAAAAAAATATTTTTCACCGCTTTGCTTCGTTTTATGTATGAAAAATAATAAAAAACAAAAAAGCAACAATAAATAATAATCAAAGGAAAATAAAATTACAAAAAAAAAAAGACGAAAGAATTGAACCCTACGTGCAGTTATTTGACCTTTTTGGTGGATCCACAATTGAAAGGCTAATAAATAGAGATAAATATAATGGCAGCAAGTCTTGGATAAGATTTATATGTACGGTGCCATGGTGGTAATTTAGGTGAAAGAATGTCGGTGATGTATTGTATTATAAGCGTTTCCCATCATCATCCATTCTCTTCCTCTCCTTCGTTCTTTCTTTCTTTCTCTTTACACTGTTATCGTCTTCGCTGCTGCATTCGAATTATCTGATCGAATCAAAGAGTTGAGTACCGTTAACTATGTATATAGAGTACTGGATGCTGCTGAAATGCCAATGTGAAATAGTTGGTAAAAGTAAATGCTGGACCCGCGAAGAACGCGCAACGTGCAACGTGCAGCAAACAACAAGCAAACCAAGTAATGAGAGGGATAAAAATCGTGCACCTTTTTGATAGCGAATTCATTGCACGACTTATTGTCTTCCAACTATAAAATTAACCGGATCGAGTGCACTACACTCTAATTTATTCTCATTTTCATTTATCCTACTCTGCTCTTATAGCAATGCAATGCAAGTCTTGGAAATCTGGAAAAGAGAGCAACACTTTTCTATTCTACAATGTTATGTTATTATTACATACCACAGTCATTGATTGCGATCCAAACATTTCAACTATGTCTATAGTATAAATCAATTTAACTAATTGCCATCTCAGATCTTAATGTGCGGTAGAAACCGTTGGTTTAAGTTGAGGAATTTTTGTTTTTATTTACCTTTTTTCTTGGCTCATAAAAAAAGCAGTTTAAAAGTTTCGAACTCAGTAAATTTTAGTTTCATTAATTTATTAATTAGATTCCAATTTTAAATTCAAATAAATATACATTTTTGAATTGTTTCTTATTTTAAGAATTCAATTAAGAAATAATTTTATTTTCAGAGTCCTGAAGATGAATTCAAGCCAGCAGTTAAGAAGGCAGCCACAAAAGGAATAGCAACGTCGTTCGGATTCCGCAAGAGGCCAATCACAGCACCATCCAGCATCCAAACCAATAATTCGCACGAACCATTTGATAACAACGGCAATAACGATGACGACACGGAACCGCTCACGACAAACATGCAGCCGACATCCAGATCGGCGACCATCCATCGTCTGCCGCCCCCGAAAAAGGAAGCGGCCGCCACCAAAGTGAGCCGCTTCGGGTTCCGGCAACCGAATGCAAACCGGCTGAACCGCATAGCGGACATCAATATCAATCCGCCGAGCAGGATCGTGTACGGCAGCAGCAACAACAACAACGATCTGAAGGAACGGGAGAAAATCCAGAATGAGATCAAAGCCAAGGTGGAGATGCACAACAAGCAATTGGACTCGAACAAGAACAGGCCGGTGGGCAAGTACACGTTGCACACGCAGCATTTGCCGAGGCCGCAACTGGTCAAGATACCCGAGACGAAAACGGCCAAGACTTTGGCCAACAACAACCGGAAACAGTTTTTCGTGTTGCCCAGTTCGGGCGATTCGGAGGATTCGGGCATGGGAAGCACCGGACATGTCGACAAGCCGATAACGTTGGATCACTCGCCGAAATTGCGCAGTCGGAACAAAATCCCCAGAAGTTTGGAAGTTGTTATGACCGGCCACAGCAAATTCGACGTAAAAGATTGCGATGATGCTAGAAGGGGATTGGCGGTGCCGTCGTTGCCCAACATGCGACACAATTTTGGCTTGGTTCACAAGCGCACTGAAGAGTACCAGAAGCAGATTGATATACGCCAGAAACTGGAAGCGCGCCAAAGAAGAGTTTCGTTGACGTCGTCGGAGGCTTCCAGTCATTGCGACGAGTCGGTTTTCAAGAATGAGAAAGTAGCTAAATTTTTGAAAACACCTAAATCCGCTCCTCCTGCTATCACTAAGAAAGATTCCTGCGAGAGTTCAGAGGAAACTTGCGCTGCTGGAGAAGCAATGGCTGACTTTGCAACTCCGAATTCGCAAAATAAATCCAACATTTTATCTCTCGAGCCGCATAATACACGCGGAGCCATCCACAGTTTGATCTCCTCCAAGTTCTCCGAGCGATTGTCTTTGGTGCATCCTGAATTCGCAGCAGTTGCTGCTGTTGCTTCCAGCACACTTCTAACCGATGAGACCTCGCCGGTTGATAGTGTTATTACAAGTATTTCTGATCATTCAGCAGAATCTGCAGCAGAAATTAAAGAGGAAGAGGAATCGAAAAAAGTACCTGGCAGTCCTACCAATAATTCCCTTTCTTTGTCTGATAACGGAGACGGACGTGATGACTTCCTAATAGACGACGAAATTGCTGATCAACCGGCTCTACTTTTCGATGATACTTTGACCAATAAGAGCATCAGTCATCACAGTATCCAAGAAACTATAATAGTTCCCAAGACGAAGCCTAGTGTTTTGATGAATTACGAGGGGAGTCCTTTGCTGTTGCGAAACAAGAAGCTTCTGAATTCCAGAACAGGCTCTTTGGATACTTTATCGCCATGCGAGAGCATTGCTTCGGATGACTGCATGATGGATTATGATGTGAGCAGCGAAATGGATGATGCAAACAATGATAGGCAAGTCAATATTTTTTTTAGTATAAGTGATTAGAGTTCGGTGACTTTAAATGTTTGCTTTTTAGGACTAATCAAAGTCCGTTCGATATTGACGACGTTGAAGTGCCAACATTACAAAGTACCGATCTGATGAGGAACTGGTCATCATTATTGAATGGATGCGATGTCAAGGATACTCCAAAGAGGTAAGGGTTCAGTATTTATTAACAAACTAAAATTACTTACTACTGTTACATTTCAAAAGCCTTTTTTCTTCAATTTGATCACCTCTTACAATCAATCAGTTGATTTTTAGACATCAAAACTTATTTTTATACTATAAATCAGAATTAAAAACTAATTAACATTCTTTACTGTAATGAATAAAGGGAAATCTACAAATATTAAAGGAAATTTGAAGTAATGAATAATTTTTAACTGTATTTTTTGGGCAATTTACTTTGTGAAAGGGCTGAACCATGTGAAGGCGCCGGGCTACTATTTAAAATAAATAAAATATCAATTTTTTAAGTTTTCAATGTCATATATAATATCAAATGATAATTATATGAGTTAAAACATTTTAATTACAAAGTATAAGAAATTGAAGGATTGATTTGAGAAAATTGCTGATGTGAAGGCGCCGGGCAACCATTTAGTAAAGGAAAAACAACTTCAAAATTTAATTTCCTATTAATCTACTAGTTTTAATTTTTTGAATTGATAATAATAAATGCAAAGTACTTTCAATTCATTATTTTAATAAAAATTATTAAATTTAAAATAAAATAAAGTTTAAAAATAATAAAAAAAAATCAATTAAATGTTTCAAATAGTTTAGCAAAGTTAAAATTCATTTGCAAAATGTAATTCACAGCCTGTAAAGTTGCATACAGTAAACTGTATATAGCTTCATCGGACTGTTACTTAACTTAAGTGACTATATACAGCAAAAAAAGAAAAAAGAAAAAAGTGTGACAGGTGAGTCAGCAGCGCAAGCATCAGCTCCGTCTACTGCGCTCGTTTGAATCTAGCCAAGCACGAAATGCGTGAGTGATGCGTTTCATTCGGAATAATTATGCGAGCAGTCGCGATGAACAGCTGCTCGCGGACGCAACACTAACAGTAACAACTCATTTTCATAATTTCCCACCGTTCGTTATCGTTGTTATCGTTGTTATTACGACGCCATAGTAATTCATTAAAATGTTATCAGAAAAAAATCGAATCGGGCATTTTCATTTTCATTAGCTGATTAGCTGATCCGTGATGCGGTTCCACGATGTGAAGAGTAGCGAGTGCCTAAAATTTAAAGTTTTGCAATTAGTTTTGCCATGAGGAAAATGTGGCAAAAAGAGGAGAAGCGCAGTGCCAAACCGCAAATTCCAGTGCCTGTCAATGGGTAAATTGCATAAAATTTTTTTTCCTTTGTTTGTTTTTCTTAGCCTACTATAAAGAAACTCTTTGTAAAAATAAAAAAAACTTGCAAAATCTTAATAAAAAAATTATTACTAATTTGTTTATGCAGTTTGCATTATTGTTTTGCAATAGGAATAGAAAGTCGATGGAAAAATGTTAAATTATACGGTTTAATTGTTTGTAATTTTGATTTTTCATTTTCTTTTTTTTTTATTTATTTAATTTTATTACACATGTTGCTCTCGGTAATTTCCATGTTTGGATCGTTGAAAATTGACAATAAATTGGTCACCTTGCTCACTTTCTTTTCAACTGTATCGGTGACATTTTTATTAATGTTGTTTCTCTTATAGTCAGCTACAGCTTTTACTATTGTAGAAAATCGTAGAAAAAACGTCAATTAAAGTTTATTGTCTTTAGAAATGTGCTCGGCAATTCGAACTTGGCCTAATTTTCTTTCGGTTAGTTTCTATATTTAGTCATTCGCAGTTTGGCCCTCGGCCCGAGGAAATCGTTAACATTTGAAAGTTGACATTATATAATATCCTTGCTTATTTTCTCTATAAATTCATTTTTTAACAAAAAAAAAGTAATAATTCTATTTGAGTTTTATAGAAATTTTTGGAACTTGTTCAATTCATCATTGTTTGAAAGATGTTGCAATGGCTTTAGCTTTAATGAAATGAAAGTTAAACATTAATTACGTTGTTTGTGTTTCTTTAGCCTAAATTGTTTTGGAAAAGTAAAAAAAAATTAGCTAATTGTTACTTACTTTCATTAGGAAATTTTAAAATTGATAAAGTCCATTAAAAAACAATAAAAAAAAAACTTTTATTTGTCTTTCATATCTTTTTTTTTTTTTAATATTGATTGAAAAAATAAATAATTTTAATTAATTTTTGATGGGAAAGAAAGAACTTAATGAAAGGAAACTCAAATCAAAATTTAATTTAAGGTAAAGACTTAATGAGACATCAAATTTTAATTTTCCCCATAAATTTAAAAACGATTTTCAATTATAAACTTGTTTGATGCAAAAAATATTACAACATTATTGTAAATTAAACATAAGCAATAAAAAAAAACCTTCCATTTCACATTGAAAATGCACTGAAGATTACAAGTTGTGTAATATTTTATAATTACATCAATTATTCTAAGTGGTATTCCTATTAGAAGTAATGATGCATTAAATTTAACTCTTTCATTGCGTTTATTTTCTTAATTTAAAGATTAAAATCTTTTAATTAGCAATAAACGTCACTCTTATTATTCATAAAATTAAAATCGACTTTAAAACGTTTAAAATAATTATAATAGGTCAGTTATTTTCATAACAAATTACAATAAAACCAGTTTTTCTTTTTTATTTAAACATAAAATACTTGGCGTAACGTATTAGGGGTCATTCTTTAATCATTAATCGGATGTTCATTCAGAGATTAAATAACGGTACCGAAAAATGAGTCAATTAGAGACAGGAAATTATCACCGAATGCAAACATCGCTTTAATTTAATTAATTAATTAATTAATAATAATAATTAAATAATCGCAGCGACCTATAATAATTATACGAGTATACTCATTTAATCATCATTATAATCGCACCAGAGAGATATTAATTAATTAAATAATCACAAAACAACATTGACTGTTATATCTTTTAATTTACTTGTAATTATATTATTCACTAGGTTCGAATTGAAAAATGAATTTAAAAAAAAGCCACAATTATTTAATAAATACTTCTAAACTGCTATAAGAAGCAGAAGCATTTTGTTTTTATAGACCATTAATTCAGATTTTATAAATAAATTACTAAGAGTACTTTTTGTCACAAATCGTGTAAAGAAATTCTGCCGGAAAATAAATAATTACACTTAAACTAATTTATTAATAGTAATAATTTTAGTGTCAGTTGAAAGGTAATTAAAGCAGCTATTTAAATAATTTATAATAATCTTTATTTTAGTTTTTGCTAGTAAGTTCTGACCTCTGCTATCAATCCGACAAAGTACGTTACGCGCTAACGTTAGACTCGCCAGCAGTCGGTCTCTACTGAACTTGACGCGCTCGCCTTAGAGTCCGATTGCGCCTGTCGCTAGTGTTGCGCCGTCGATGTTTCCGTCAGTGATTACTCCTCCTAATGTAATCACTCTGTATAAAATCAGAAACTACCATTTTAAAGCCAATTTAATTTCCTTTTAATAATATATATAATAATTTAATTTTTAATTCTTGTAATAATTAATAAACATTTTTTAAAAATAAAATTCAATTTATAAAATTTCAAATAAAATTAAATTAAAAAGTAAGTTATAATTATTAAAGGGAATTTATTTAAAAATAATTTAGTGAAAATTCCAATAAGATCTGATTATTAATTTAGTCATTATAAGCAAATAACTTAGAGGACTTTTATTGCAAAACTTCTAATGAAGTACGGCCAGAAAATAATTAATTACGCTTAAACTAATTTATCAATAGTAATAATTTTATGGTTAGTTGAAAGGTAATTAAAGCAGCTATTTAAATAATTTATAATAATCTTTATTTGAGTTTTTGCTACTAAGTTCTAACCTCAGTAATCAATCAGACAAACTACGTTACGCGCTAACGTTAAACTTGCCAGCAGTCGGTCTCTACTGAACTTGACGCGCTCTGCTTATAGCCCGATCGCGCCTGCCGCTAACGTTGCGCTGTCGATGTTTCCGTCAGTCATTACTCCTCCTAATGAAATCACTCTGTATAAAATCAGAAACTTGTTTAAATTTAAAATTTGCTTAAGACAATTAAAGGCAATCTAATTTGCAATAATTATATGAAAAAGGTATTAGAATCGATTTGTTAATTTAGATTTTATAAACAAATTACTAAGAGGACTTTTTGTTGCAAATCAACTAATGACGACCGATGCGAAAAAAATTAATAACTTTTTAAGAAATTCAGATATTTAAACAATTTCAATGCCATTTTAAAGCCAATTTAATTTCCTTTTAACAGTATATATAAAAATTTAATTTTTAATTCTTGTAATATTTAATAAACAATTTTTTGAAATAAAATTCTATTTATAAAATTTTCAAATAAAATAAAATTAAAAAGTAAGATATAATTATTAAAAGAAATTTATTTAAAAATAATTTAGTGAAAATTCCAATAATATCGGATTATTAATTTAGATTTTTTAAGCAAATAACTTAGAGGACTTTTACTGCAAAACTTCTAATGATGTACGGCCAGAAAATAATTAATTACTCTTAAACTAATTAACCTAGAGCAACAATTTTAGCATTATTTAAAAGATAAATAAGCCAGCTAATTAAATAAGTTGCAATAATTTTTATTTTATTTTTAACTAGTAAGTTCTGGCCTCAGCTATCAAGGCGACAAAGTACGTTACGCGCTAACGTTAATCTTGCCAGCAGTCGGTCTCTACTGAACTTGACGCGCTCTGCTTGTAGTCCAATCGCGCGCGTTTGCTAACGTTGCGCCCTCGATGTTTGCGCCCGTAAAAACCACCCCAATGAAATCACCCAGTATAATGTCAGGAAAATGCTTAAATTTAAAATTTGTTTAATATAATTATAGACAATTTAATAAGCAATAATAAATTAGTAAAAATCAAATAGAAAAACTTGTATATTAAAAGTATTTATTATATATTAAACTTTATTATTCGATTTCTATTTTCTAATAAGTAAAAACAATAGAAATCAATTGATTCCATCAATGACTGACAACAATTAGAAAATAATAATAATCTTTCCACTTAGATTAGAATATTAGCTGGGAATTTAATAGAATTCGGTTGCTGCAAAACTGTAAAACTTGGTTTTACGCTCTTTGAAATTCAAACAGAGCATGACCCTAACTAAGCAAAACCAATTATAACATTCTCTTAATATAATCCACTGCTACTCCACTTTTTCTATGCGATTCAATTCGCAACTGAACTGCGCTCAACCGGACTGTTGAACTGAACGGAATTGGATTGCTGTGTGGTTGCAGATTAGCGCTGAAGTCGACGTCAAGACTGCTGAAGTCGCGAGGAGGCACTCCCACGTCGGGACCCGGTTCGCCGCGCTTGGACTCCCGCAAGGCCAGCCAGAACTCCCTCAGGATATCGAGCCGGTCCTCCACCGGAACTGGATACGATTCCGATGACTCGGCCATCAGAGTCGATCGCGCCCATCACTGCGCCATGCAACAGGACGTCTTGAACATCAAGGCGATGCTGTTGAAACTCAGGAGAGTGGTGCAAGAGGTATAATTATAATCTTTAAAAAAATCATTTCCTTTTTTAATATTTTTTTTTTTATTAATTTTTATTTTATGCATTGTTATAATTCTGTTTGCATGTGTTTTCCATTGCGCCATTAATCAATTCGTAGCCAGCCAACGAGGAAATTTTGTTTAAGGTAAAAATGCAGCAGCTTTTCATATATTTCAGTTTTAAAACCTCTTTTTTCCTATATTTAATAAGTTTAATATTTAATTCTAAGTGAATATGTAAAGTTAATTAAATGTTAAATGGAAATTTTGCAGTCGGATACTTGCAACTCATTGGACAATGGGTTCTTCAATGGCTCGGACGGCGATTTGAGGGATGACGATTGCGAACGGCAAGCTGCAGATGAACTGTCAGATCTGAAGCGACAGGTGCTGTTCTTGCAAGGACAACTCGAGGACCGCGACCGAATTGTGAGAGATCTCAAGGAACAAATGGACAAGTTGGTGATGAGCCAGGCCGGTTCCCAAAGTGCGCCCGCTTCTATCAATCAGACTTCTGAAACTATCACTTCCAATGCTGCTACACAAACTGAAAGGGTACTTTTTTCTTATTTATTTGTTTTTTTTTTTGTTCTTACTAGTGCATTTTGCACAATTTGAATCTTTTTTTTATCTAAAAAAATGTTAAATTAATGCTGTTAAAGAAAAATTACTTTGGAAAAAAATAATCATCAAATTTAACCCTTTAAAACAATGTTAAAGAAGAATTGTAAAGTTTTAATTGCTAACTTTTTTTTAATTAATTTTTCAATTTTATTCAATTGTTCCAAGAAAATATTTTAAAGTTTTTCTATATGTTGCAAAATAAATTGATAAAAGTCTTTTCAGGTGCGACCAATATCAGTGGGACCTTTACCAGGCGCTGCAAATGATTTAAGTCCAGGTTCCTTAGTCAGGTAATTACAATTATTCCATTTGCAACAAAAAACAAATCAATTAACCGATTTTTTTGTGGAAAAAAATTTTATTGTCTTTATATTTACTGCTGCCTTACAATGGACCAGTTTTAGGATAGGGCAGGTAGAGTTTGCTGATGTCTTACTAGGAATATTTGTTTTGTGTGCAGTCAATATTCTTTGCCTTCTTAATATTCTTTACACATCGTTTTCCTTTCATTAAAAATACAAAACCTATTTAAATTAAATTTATTTAATTAAATTCCCAAAGTGATAGTTTTCTAGACTAGTAGATGAAACATAAAACAAAGAAAAAAACAACTGTGATAGCATTTAAAAAATAAAAAGGAAAATCCCAAAGGATTTTTGTTGTGCCTTTAAGTGTGTACTCAAGATTCGTTATAGTTAATTAAATTAATTAATAATTAGACATTTAATTAGTGAAATCCGTACTTGTAATTTTTACTGTTCTGTTTTTTCATGCACACAATCAGACGTTTCGGGTAAGAATTACTTTTTAATGTTTCCGTTTTCTTATTTAGATGTTGCAATCAATCAATTAATTAATTGGAATATTAATATAATTATTTTAATTATTATTAATTATTATAATTATTAATATAATTATTTTCTAATTTTTAATAAGGAATTTTTGTATTTTTAGTGCCAGTGAAATGAATTCAACGACAACAAAGGCTCGAGGAGTGTCTTCTCCACCGCAAAAGAACGGTAGATTGTGGCGGACTCCTGGAGAACCTCCATCACCATCTTCCATTCCCCGTAGATCCTGTAGTCGTTCCCGATTGTCTTCAGCGACTGTTGCTGTCTCCTTACATTCATCTTAGCGACTAAGTAATCACATTTTGCAAATTTAAAGTTTAATTTCGCGCGTGCGATGCAAATCCGTTTTCAGATATCTCTCTATTTTGTAATAAACGTTTAAATAGTACAATCTTATTGATTCGGATGTGATATAATACTTTGATCGCACTCGCACGCATTTCGCGATGTACCTTTCGTTGTGTCGTGTTTTATATTTACTTTAATCGTCTGTGATTTTTATTTTTAAGTTTTTCGTTGCTCTTGATATTTCTGTAGGAATATTTTTGCCACAACAACAAAAAAAAAAACAATTAAAAACAAATCCCTTTTCAGTTTATTTTTATTGAAATGAGAAGTACCACTAAAATCTATTAAAATTAAAAGCAAAAGTACTAATTGAACGTTTCCCTTCCATAGTTTTAAAAAGTTTATCATTAAAAAAAGATATATTAATATATAAAATGTACTATATCAAAGAGTTTTGTGCAATATTTGAGGATCTAACGATTGTTATATCTGTGGGCGAAATGCAGTTGAAGGAAACTTGACTACTAAAGTATTATTAAAGACATTATAAATGTAATAAATAAGATGTATGATGTAATTAAATATGACCTATTATTCTGCAGTAAATTTAGCGTAGACTTGTATAGGATACTTAAAGTAAATAAATATTTATGCCAATAAAATTAAAATTAAATCTACTAAATTTATGTTCTCAATGATTTTGTAGTCCTTTTCTGTTAAAAATTAGTTTTAATTTGTTGTTTTATAAAATTCATTTTTACAAATTTAATCAATTTACTAGTTTTGAATTTGTTTTTACCAAAAATAATTGATATAATACTTTAGGAGTGATAAATAAATTTCCATGCAATCAATTTATGTCAAATTTGCCAAATTAAGGGCAGAAAAGAAAATAATTAATAACATTTGAACTAATTAATTTTACTACCATTTAAAAGGCAATTTAACCAGCTAATTAATTAATTTACAATAATTTTTATTTTTGCTTTTACTGATAAACTAAACCCAAATGTTAGAACCGCCAGCCTTCGGTTTCGAATATGTACAGCGCGCTCTGCATATAGTCCGGTAGCGCGTCTCGCTAACGTTACGCTGTCGATGTTTGCGCCAGGTTGAGTGCACTGCTACGTCAAACAACGAGACCGATGACGCCGGCTGTTAACGTTATGACGCAAGCAACAACGAAACATCCTAGATAATCAATGAAACTTTGTTTAAATTTAAAATTCGTTTAGGATTAAGAAAGGCAATTTAATTAGAAATAATTAAATCAAAAAGTTATTAAGATCGTTCAATTATTTTAGATTTTATAAACAAATTACTAAGAGGACTTTTTGTTGCAAATCATCCAATGTCTAGCGGTCAGAAAATAATTAATTACTCTTGAAATAATTAAGCTAGAATAATAATTTTAGCATCATTTGAAAGACAATTCAACCAGCTATTTAAATAATTTATAATAAGTCTACTTTTAATTTTTACTAGTATGTCAACCCCAAACCGACAAGTGCGTTACGCGCTAACGTTAGCCTTGCCTGTAGTCGGTCTCTACCATACGCGACGCGCTCTGCTTATAGTCTGGTCGCGCATCTCGCTAACGTTACGCCGTCGATGTTTCCGTGACAAATAACTAAAAGTACTTGTTGTTTTTAGTAGTCTAATGAAGGATGGCCAGAAAATAATTAATTACTCTTGAAGTAATTAACCTAGAGCAACAATTTTAGCTTCATTTTAAAAACAATTTAACCAGCTATCTAAATAATTTAAAATAAATTTTATTTTCTCCATTAATAATAAATTATTAAGTAATTATGTTGAAAGCAACTTATTCAATTTGTCTGGTGGGGAAAAGCTGCATTGAAAAATGCAAATTTATACCTCATTTAGTGGCTTTCCACTTTTTTAGAGATAGGTTTCAATGAATCGCCCTGTAAATAAAAAAAAAAAACAGAAAAACAGCAATTCAAATTTGAATCTTATATTTAATTAAATCGTACAACCTTACAATTTTTTCGAAAAATCCTTTACAAAATCGTTAACAAACGTTGAAAAACTCCACAACTTTGTTTTATACAGTATCTACCTTACAAACGAAATAAGAAAGAACAAAAAAAAAAAAACGACATAAGCAGTTATCACTATAAGATATGGATCGGTGACGAAGCGAAAATTCCCTGCGGTGTTCAATGACCGTGTAACAATAACTTGTCTATTAGACGACAGACAGGAACTGTATGAGAGCCCAACTTAAGAATACAACCACCGTTTTCAGGTCATGAAATTAGCAATATAATAATAATAATAATAGTAATTATGAATTGATTTTAGCCTCGCGCATTGCTCATGTTAACTCTTGCCAATGCCAAGAGCTACAAAACGACAAAACTGAAAAGTAATTATGCAAAATCTCGCTTTGCAAATACGGTAGTAACAAAGTAAAAAGTTCCCAATGTACAGACAAACATTGGAGAAATGTCTTAAAGTTAGCGACGAATTCGAACGTAAAAAACTGGGGAAAACAAACATTAAATGTTTGTTCGGAAACTGGGCCTCGGAACATCTCCGAACACCATTTCGCCGTGAACACTCTTCGCCAGAGCTTTCATGCTGGCAGCTATATCGGTAGTCTCTTCTGGCTGATTCTGAAAATTAACAAGTATTTCTTTAGTTCCTTAGTACATAAAAATCATGCATTAATGGGAAAAACAAACCGGATCCTCATCGTAGTCGTCGCCACCTCTAAGTGCTGGCATATAGGGAATGTCCATCGGGAGCGATTTGGCCAAAATGTATTGTTGCCTCGCGGAGCCTCTCTGCTGGTAATTTTTCGTTGTCGAAGCCGAATCCTCATTGTCGGAGCCCGAATTTTCCGATTCGGAAGCGTAAACGTCGTGGTTCTCCATGTCTTCGATGGCGAACAAGCATTCGGCGTCGTTGTTCTTCAAAAATGTCCTAGCACGTTGCTTCTGCGAGATGCTCTGCGAAAACAAACAATAAAAATCGTTGCCAATTATTCCTCGTTTCTTACTAATATACTCATAACTGCTGTTCCTATATTTGTTTCCGCCATAAATCAACAACAACAAACAAGTTGGAAATGTATTATGTAAAATGCATGACGCACTTTCAGTTAAAAGATTTAAAACACCTGCCATTTCATAAATTATTACTTATAAAATTTAAAAAGTAATATTTTAATAACGCATTAAAATATAGCATTTAAAAATTTCAAATTGTAATTTCCGGTTAAACCGGAAGTGACAGTAAATTTAAATTACTGCCAAATGGAAATTAATACAAAAATATACTTACAGTAACTAAATTTGTTTGTGGTATTGCATCTTCGCTTTGAACATCAGGTACAGCGTCATCATGAGCCACACTGTCTTTCCTAATTAAAGGTTTTGTACTTTTCATCTGCTCCATTTCCATTTTCTTCAAATCCAAAGTGTGCTTTGCCAGGTTTCTCGCTAAGGCCTTGTACTCTCTTTGTGCCTTCTCTTTGTACACTTCCAAAGCATGCTCTTGTTGCTCAGTGTACAGTCTGATCCTCTCCTCGGTCAACAATGTTGCTTGCTTGATGCTGTCATCCATTTGTCTCTTGAGTTCAAAATCTGAAAATCACAAAATAAATTACTTTCTGTCGCTGTATAATATAATTTATTAAAGTACTTACTTTCACCAGTTGGGTCCTTGCTATTTGTATTTGAACTTATGACTATATTGAAAACCCTAGAAAATTGTTCACTTTTCTTTAGCTTTCCAATATCCGAAGCACTCTAAAATAGAAGCATTATGTAATTGTGTAAACAAAAAATGAATCAACAAAACATTGCCATAATAAGGAGATTAAAAGTAAACAAAAACAAATATAGAAAGAGTGATAAGGAATTATTGTTTTGACATACAATCAAATTGGCTGGAATGAGCAATTGGCCAGTGGATTTCTTGTGAACTGCATGGGTATAGAGCTGGCAGTTCAAACACTGCCACACTGTCCAATTGCCAATCTCCTTGCTGAGCAGCAGTTTCGGAAGCACCTTGGTCAACTTGAGAAGGACTTCCACTTGGTGCAATTCCTATAAACCACAACCACACATTAATATTATTATTAACACAGAAAAAAGTCTTAACAAACAACTATAGCATTGCATTAAAATATGTGGCCAATTGTGAGTAATTACCTGATTAAAAAATAGGTCCTGAGTTTCATCCTGGGTTAATTGGAGACTATTTTTATCGACGACTTTGTCGCTCGACTCGCACTCGATCACCACGTTCAAGCACTTGCATGCAAACATTGTTTGGAGGAGTGAGGAAGCAGTTTTGGGAAGAGAAGAGAAACCGATAGGGAAGTCAATCCATTTAAAGTTGGCTGTTTGTTGCACTCGATGTCCTCGCAGTTGCTACAGACCGAATGCCACTGGAAACAAAATTGAAAACAAACAATGGTTAGCAGCAGCAGTAGTTTTTTTTTTTTAGCTTATAGCTGAGCTGACTGTGAAGATGGATGTAATGAGAAGAGAACACGTGTGCGAGGAATTACTTTTTGTCAGCGAACAAGACACTGGATTGCTCGTGCTTTGCCTCTTCATTTAACGCCAACGACAATTGTCGCGGGGTATTTACGTAACAGACACAGACTGCGAGATTCCTCGGTGTCCCTTCGCGAATTCTTATCGCTGCAAGTTGCTAGCACGACTTGCAAACTCACACAATACCATTTCTTCCATTCAGACAGCACCACAACACCACCACCACCACTCCAGACAGCTGTTTATGGTCAGTTTGTCAGCTTATTGCGGAAGTTGATTACAGCGCAGAGCGGGAATTTTAAAATTTATTCAATTTCCACTAAAATCCTGCAAAATTTTGATTTTTTAACTTAATAACTTTAAATAAATTGTTTTTTACAAATACTATTTATGTTAATTGATAATTAAACAAACGTTTTATTGATAAATATTACATTTAATTAACAACTGACAGTATTTATTAACAAAAAATTATTTTATTTGAGCATAATTCAAAGTAAATTAATTGCTTTTGGAATTAACAATTCCTTTTGTATGAAAAATATCGATTGTTGTTTGATGACACGGCCGCAAATCCAAATCGTACGTTCCCAGAGCATGTTTTTCCGCTGGGGCTTTAAAATAATCCAAGCCTCTTCCCAATTTAACAATCCATCCATTGTTTAAACTATTAAAACAAAAACAAACAAAAAAACATTAAAAAAAAACAATTTAAAATATTGGAACAACTTACACAACTTTTCTATCATGCAAAGTGGCAGAAAAGTCAACATTAAAAAGCACCTTATGATTATCCTTTAAATCCTTTTTAATTTTATCAAAAATATCCATTTGTTGCTGATCACTTGCAACAGTTACCAAATTAACTGTTCTAACATTAGAGCAACATTTAACAACAACCTCAAGAAACCTTATAAGATTTTGAATCTGATGATAGGCTCTAATATAAGGATCTTCAATGGCAACTGAAGTAATGTCAGCATCCATAAATCTTCTAAAAACTTTATGGTAGCTGTGACCAGTGCTTCCATCGGTTATTTCAATTTGTTCATGATACTTTCCATCTTGCTTTAATTGGTCAATCAGTTTCTTAATGGACTCTGCTCGACCCATATACTCTTCAATTCTTTTAAGAAAATAAGCTCCTTTTTCACCTCCATGTCCTGCAATAATTAACTTTATAGATTATTGGTTTAGAATTAAATTTGCAGACCTTTTTTTAATTGTAGTAAAATATCGATTCCTTCTTGGTATAAAAGCAAGGATTCCGTGTAGCGTTTCTCTTTGTCTAATTCCACAGCTCGTTTCAGGATAGTGGTGGCAGCTGCTTGCATTTCTCTTTATGTTTTAACACTTAAAAATTAGAAAAACATTACAAAAAACAAATTAAGAAGAACATAAACAAAGAAATTATAACCTAAAAATATTTAAAAAATAAAACGATTGAATGTTATAAATTACCTGTAATATATTTAGTAAACACTTAGATCTATTAAAATTATAGCACAGGCTTTAAAACTTTTCTTCAAATTTAAACTTACTCATATTTAAAATAAAAAATAACTGCAGTTGCAAGTTGCACTTGCACTTGCAGGATGTCAAAAACATTGGTCAAAAAAAATGTCAAATGTTCTGAAAGTCAACGAAGTCAACACTTGCGGTTGTCAAAAAGTGAAAGGCGAAAGGGGTAAGTGAATTATTATTTAACAGCAGCAGCACCACTCTTCAGTATCGGATTAATATTCGATAGAAGAAATCAACAAATAAGTGCATAGTTCATTAAAAGGGCAAGTGGATCAAAGCAACAATTAACCGGTAATTGCAGTTGCGCCCATTAGTTAATTGCAATGAATCGCTCGTCGATTCGTGTGTCAGCAGCAGCAGCATCTAGCAAACCATTCAAATCCAATGGTTCACGGCAGGAGCATCAACAGGACTGAATAATCGTCTCTCGATGCTGCAAGAGCGGCAGTCGTTGTTGGCTTGGTGCGATGCTTGAGCAGGAAGTAGGCGTTTGGGATTCTGTGCTCTTGGAACCACTCTCGGAAGACTCCTTCATCTCCAATCTGCAACAGCGGTTTAAGAGGGATCACATCTACACTTACATTGGCAATGTTTTGCTTTCCGTTAATCCATACAAGAAGCTAGCACTGTATTCAGCTGATTTGGCTGAGACCTACATTAGGAAGGGGCCTTTTCAATTACCCCCTCATATGTAAGTTGCATTTGTTGGCTTTTAAATTGGTTACGGACTTTAATGGGATTTCAGTTATGCTGTTGCTGCTTCTGCATATCGGTGGCTGAATGATAGAAATGAAGACCAAAGTATTGTCATTACAGGTAATTGAAATGTTTGTTTGTTTTTCTCTGTTGATTTCATTTGGATTTTATGGGTTTTAGGAGAAAGTGGAGCAGGCAAAACTGAAGCTGCTAGGATTGTTTTGCAGTTTTTGGTTTTGGTGTCCAGCATTAGACCGGAGGTGAAACTGCTTAAGGATCAACTGGTCCAAGCTAACACTCTGTTGGAAAGCTTTGGCAATGCCAAGACCTGCAAGAATGATAATGCTTCCAGATTTGTAGGTATTTTTTTAGATTTTGTTCTTTAAGTTACTTTAAAAGACTTTTAAATGTTAATCAAAATGATTAATTATTTTTGTTCTTAAAAAAGGCACAAAATTAAATAAATTCTAATTGTTTCAGGGTAAATTTTTCGATATCGAATTTGATTTTAAAGGCGACCCTATCGGAGGACATCTGATGCACTGTAAGTACTCGCAGAAAACCTCTTCTTTAATGCGCAAAAATAAATGATAAGTCGTAAAATAAGTAGTAAACAAAGCAAAACGAAGTCTGTAATTTATTAATCGTAAACTTGTATTTACTGCTGCTACCTTTTGTGAAAACAGACCTCTTGGATAAGGTTTGTAAAGCTGAAAAGCTTATTATTACTTTTTTTCATCATCATCTTCTTCTTCTTTTGTTGTTGTTCCGAAAGTCATTAATAATTTTCCTTTCTCCTGTGTTTCTTTTCACAGACCAGGGTAACGAATCTGTCTTGCGGTGACAGAAACTTTCACATATTTTATCAGCTGCTCACCGGTGCCGACATCCATCTGCTGAGTGCGTACCCAACTTTTATATTAATCTATAAAATAATATTCAGTTGATGTAATGTGTAATCTGCGTGTAAACTTTTCAGAGGGCCTAAAGCTGCAACGTAATGTCGAACATTACCGCATCCTGTGCATCGACGGACACCAGACCACGGTGGCCGAAGAAGAGGACAAGAATCTGTTTGCGTACACGCGATCCGCATTCGATGTGCTCGGCTTCTCCGTCGAAGAGGTCGTCAATGTTTTCCGTTTGATTTCCGTTGTTTTGAAACTAGGTAATCTCGAGTTTGTGCCTTGCAATAATATTGATGGAACCGAAGGCTGCTCCATCAATAACGATTACGGTAAGCTTTTCTTTCTTTCTTTCTTTATTAATTATTTATTTTGTTTTGATTGTTGTTTTAATATTGATTGGAATTTTCGTAGAGTTATACGAAGTGTGCGAATTACTGGGAGCGGAACATCGATGGCTCCAGAGGGCTCTGACCAGTCGTCACGTGGAGAACGGCATCCTGGCCGAGCTGAATTCGTGCGAAGCGACCCGTTTGCGTGACGCCCTCTGCAAAGCGCTCTACGGCCGATTGTTCACTTGGCTCATTAGCAAAATTAATGATATTATTAGGGTACGTGTACACCATTCATTTAACGTTTGTTAATAATTGCGGGAGAAGGCGTGGGCGTCATAATAATAATAATTAATGATGACTTAAATCATGTTGATGATGAATTGAATTGAATTGAATTGAATGGAATATGGGATGGTATGTGATTTCAGCCGAAGCATATGGGCAAACGCAAACTGCTCGGTATTCTCGACCTGTACGGCTTTGAATGCTTCCAGAAGAATGGCTTCGAACAATTGATGATTAATTACTGCAACGAACGGCTGCAGCAGTTAATTACGGCCGTGACGCTCAAAGAGGAGCAAGAGGAGGTTCTGAAAGAGGGCTTAGAATGGACGAAGATTCAGTATTTTAATAATGTGTAAGTATAAAATTTGAAACTACGTGTTCCGTGTTTTAATAATGATGACGATGATAAGAATAATGATTCTTCTCCGTTAGAGTTTTCTCTTTTAGAGCGTTCAATTTTTTAATCTTTATTGTTTTATTCTGTTTTAGTGGAATATGTCAATTATTAGAAGAAGAAAATCATAGTATATTGTCATTATTAGATGAGCCGCACGTGCATTCCGATCAAAAGTATTTAACACGATTAGAGCAATGCTGTGCGGGACACTCGCATTGCTTAGCTGCCGATCCTACACTGCCCCCGTACAATTTTCAGTGAGTATCCAATATTATTCAGTGGAGTCCATTAGTAAATCATCTATTTGAAATTGTATTAAATTCCAGGATCAGACATTACGCTGGTCCGGTGACTTACGATGTGCGCGGCTTCATCGAGAAGAACCACGAGCTGTTGCCGCGCGAATTGTCGCGCGCCATGTTCCGCTGCGATCATCCGCTGATGCGCTGCCTCTTCCCCGAAGGCAACCCGAAACGGTGCTCGGTGAAGAAACCGTCGTCGTTGTCGACGCAGCTGCAAGTGTCCTTGAACGCTCTGCTGAAGAGCCTGGTGAGCAGACAGCCTCACTACATCCGATGCTTGAAACCCAACGAACTGAAACAGCCCAAGATTTTCGAACTTGCATTGGTTCAACATCAGGTAATTAAACCCAGTTTGCTTTTATTATTTAACAGAAAGTACAGATAGAGAACAGTGTTAAATTAAAATAATTGTTTTTTTTTTTAGGTGCGTTATTTGTGCCTGGTGGCTACAGTACAAATTTGGCGCTCCGGCTATTGCTACCGTCTACCATATCCGCAATTCCTGTGCCGCTACAAGATGCTCAGCGCGAACACGTGGCCCCGCTGGAGGGGCACCGCCGTCGAAGGGGTCTCGTTGCTGTTGCGCTCCGTGCCGATCCCCGCGGCCGAATTCACATTCGGTCGCAGCAAACTGTTTGTTCGCAGTCCGCGCACCGTCTTCGAGCTGGAGGATTTCCGCAGGAGTAGACTGTACGATTTGGCACTGCTCATACAGAAGTGCTGGCGCGGTTACACGCAGAGAAATCGATTCCGGAAATTGAGACAGAGCCAGATGATTATAGCATCTGCTTGGCGAAGTTGGAGAGTAAGTTTTTTTTTCTCTCCTCTAATATCTTTTTGTTTCTTTCTATCTGTTCTATCTCTGACTGTTTCTTCTTTTATAAAGCGTTGCTAACATTACTCGTACTCTATTCTCTTAAAAATGATTGCCAATTTTATTTTATTGTTTTTTTTTTTTTTTCTTTCTTATCTATTGTTTGAATTGTTTTTGTGGACTTTTTCTAGGACATTAAAATGGGTTTTCCTTTCCAACGACACAGGCACCTTTGGTGTCTTTATCGTGTGGTACGAATTATTATTTATGCATTTAGCTGCTAACATGCTTTTCACTCAATACTTTTTTGAATTAATTGATTTTGATTTAATTAATTAGAATAATAATAATAGTAATAAAACCGATTGGTTTCAGGCTCGAGAGGAATTTCGCATTTTGAAACATCGCAAACAAATGGAATGGGCTGCCAAACTTATCCAGAGAAAGTATATTCAGTGGAAGGTATTGTATTTTTTCGTATTTTCCGGCTTTTTAATTTCCTTTGTTTTGTTTAAAGAATTTGAATTAAAAAAATGAATTTGCTTTTGTTTGCAGCGGATTCAGTATTTGGAAACTTTAACTAGTTACCTACCGTCGAATGTAGAGTCCCCGGTTTGCCGTGACTGGCCAATTTGTCACTCAAGAATGCGCGAAACGAATAACTTGCTGCGGAAAATTTACCATAAGATGCGGTGCCATAAGTACCGCATGAAGTACGACCAAACGGCTCGAAACCGGATGCGCGAAAAAGTCACTGCCAGTTTCATTTTCAAAGATCGCAAATCGTCTTATTCAAGAAGGTAATTGCTTAATTTACCACTTTTTTATGAACTTTTGGGTTTTTAATTGTGTCGTTTGTTTGAAAATTTGTAGCGTTTCGCATCCCTTCTTGGGAGATTACGTTCGATTGAGGCAAAACGTTCAATGGAAGAAGATTTGCGTGGAGAGCAATGACCAGTACGTAGTGTTTGCTGATATTGTCAACAAAATTGCGAGATCCAGCGGAAAGGTAAGTTAATTTTTCTTGGAGACTACTTTTGAAACATCTTTTCAAATTAATTCGGTTACAAATTTACAATTTTCTTGTTAAATTACAAAATTTGTTTTAGTTTGTGCCTGTTCTCCTGGTGATATCGACGCGATCTATGCTAATATTAGATCAACGGACCCTTCAAATTAAGTACCGCGTGCCGGCTACCGAAATCTATCGCATGTCGTTGTCCCCGTTCCTGGACGACGTGGCCGTGGTCCACGTGCGAGCCGTAAGTTATTCCCTAATTTATTAACTCACAATTAAAATCTAAAATCCTGCATGCTTTATTATGAAGTAAAAGTAGGCTTAAAAGAAGCAAAAATAAATGTAGCTGTGCTGCCAGAAAAGAGGTAATTTCCCCTTTTAGTCTTCCATCGCCAATTCCGATTCTGCAAGTGCCTCGTCTGACGCGACCGGCTGTCTCTTTCAGAGCGATCTGAGCAAGAAGAAGGGCGACTTTGTGTTCCAAACTGGTCATGTCATCGAAATAGTGACCAAGCTGTTTCTGGTGATACAGAATGCTGTTGGGAAGGCTCCGGAAGTGAACGTAACTACTGAGTAAGTTTATTTATTTATTTAATTATTATTTGATTTATTAAAGTATGTTAAAGTGAAATGAAATCAATTGATTTTGGTATTGGTGTGCTTTCTGTTGAAGATTTGAAGCGAATTTTGGCTCGCAAATAGTGACGTTTATTTTCAAATGTATGGGCGTGTCGGAAGTGCAAGCGGGCACTCAGATCCGCGTGTTGCGCAAGGGGAACAAAATGGAAGTGCTTGTGTGACGACGTGCCAACAAACATATCCTGATACTGATAATTTTAACCAGAGTTCTTCCTTCTCTCCTATTCCTCCTTGTTATTATCGTCACTGCCATCCCTCGTAAATTGTTTGCACAAAACATTGAGCTATGGAAAAGAAGGCACATTGTTTCCATTTTGATTTTCGCGCTCTTTAAATTTCCACAGAGTGTTTTAACTAAACAAGAACATAGTCTATAGTCCTATTTCTTGAATTGTTTGATGCATGGGAATATTTTTGCATTGCTACTATTTATTTCAAATAGTTAAAACTTGAAAAATATAATTAAGTCTCCAATAAAACAATAAAATCAATGCAAATAATATCAAAAGCGATAACAAAAAGAACAAAAACAAATTAAAAAAATGAAAACTATGTTCCGTTTTAGATAAAGCCCTCTATTTAGGATCCTCTTTGTAGGCTAATTAATTTAACAGATACACTTTTAAACAATCAAAGCAAATATTAGACTTATCTGTTATTACGTATACTTAAAAAAAATTCAATTGTTGACTCTAGTATATTGTATAAACAAAAAGAAAACTAATTAATTAATTAAGAATAATAATAATAATAAGAAGAAGAAGAAGAAAACCAATGTATATGAGGAAATGAATTCAGTGTGTCTGTGTGTAAACTGGATGTAAATAGCGAAAAGACCAAATATTTAAAAGTTAAGAGTTAAGCGTTTTTGGGTTCACTTTGGGGGGCGCTGGCTGTTTTACCGATGCTGATAACTCTTCAGTAAAGTTGCAATCAGGTGCAGACAAATAATTCCTTTTTATTGCATCAATCTCTTATAATAAAATAAAACTATAATGTTGTGGTTGGTGGTTATTGCTGATTTTGAAACTTTCATTCATTACCTTCCATTTCCGTCACTAATTAATAATACATGATGAGCCATTACTACTAAACTAATTTAATCATTTATTATTTACTTGTTTTTCTGTTTCCTAGTAACACAACTTTTTTTTTAAGAATTAATTATTTTGTTTTAAACAAGTACAGTTGTAATTGCAGTCCTTATCTACAACTTAGTAATTTTCAAATTTTTAAAATTGCATCCATTGGCTCACCTTGTATATTCTTTCTATTCAGCGTATTGTTGACTACTAATAATTAAAAACTTTCTATAAATATTCGGATTTTAACTACTAGAAATTAATTAGTAATAAATTACTTCTCTCTTTGGAATAAATTACTTGAAATATATTTAAAAATAAAAAAAGAGACTATTCTGTAATTAGTTTATAGATTGGACGATCGATAGTAAAACAAACTTGCTATATTTTTATTAATGTCAGCTAATGAAGTGTTTGGTTTTTCACACTTTTCTTGCATTTTTATTTTCATTTTAAGTTTATTAAAGTAAACCAAATGCTTTTTTTTTTTAGTTTGATAAATGAAGAAATTAAGAAAATTAAATTTCTCGTTGACACCCTGAATATTTGTTTTTCAAAGACAATTAGGTAAATAAATAGAAAAAAACATTTTGTTTTATTTGTTATGAGAAAATTATATTGCTTTGGCCTTAGAACTATAATACAGTAATTAAATCTTAACAATAGTTTCATGCCATAACAATAAATAATTCCACTACAAATACGTTCGATGATGTCTTTGTAGACATCTTTTCGTGTAAGCTTTTATGCTCACTTCATTTTTGTCATTGTATATCTTTTTGTAGAAATCAATTTTGCTAATTTACAACAGGAAAAATAATAAACAAGCAAAAAACCACAGCACCAAGTGCTGTTTCCACTTACTTGTTATTATACTCTTTGGATCAGATAAGAACAGCATATGCTAAATGATAGTTTTTATTGAAAACTATACCCTGAACTACTTTGTGAACTAGGAGCATCTTCAAAAATTGGCGCTTGCGGTTGAAACTGTTCTGCTGATAGTCTGGTGAAAAGAATGCCAACGCCTTCAATTAAAGCCAACAAAACGCCGCCGATAAAGGCACTGCCAGCCATTGCAGAAACGCCGTTCCTAGCTGCCAGTATGCCACCAGTGGCTGCTCCACTGATGATTGAGTTCCAGGGGTCCTCCTTCTTGCGGATGTGTATCAGAGCACAGTCAATTGTTGAGAACATGCCTCCCCACACGGCAAAGTTGCCGGCTATTATTGGAGACCTCTGTTTGATGGAAGTAAGTGAACCAATCTACAAGGGAATCAACTTTTAATTACAGCCAGCATTTGATTTTTTTCGTGTTATTTACCAGTCTTCTGTTGATTCCAGATGGGGCATTCCTGAAGCCCTTAACACTTTGAAAGACTCCGCCACCAATGAGGCCCATTGTGAAAGCACCCCCGCAATCGTCTACGATGCGCCAGGGGCAAGGTTCCCTTGTGTATTCTTCCATAATGATAACGATAAAGTTGTTGAAGTTTCTTCAGCAGGAATCTAACCTAAAAAAACTAAAAACTGCAAATAATTGTTATGCCATATCTGCGACAGCAATGATTTCATGTGGAAATTGAAGTGCTTACTTTTGTAATATTGGAAATTTACTTGCAATGTAATTTCTTTTCCACAGGAAGAATTTCTAAACAATCTTAAGATGCGTGGAGAACATGCCAGACTCAAGATGCAATGACATTCAACTCAATTTTAAGACGTGTGTGACACCCCCATTGATTGACGATTTCGATAATTTTGATTTGTTTTTGATAGAAATTATGAAGAGCTTTTGTAATTTGTTGCAATGCGTGGTAATTACCGATTAATTTATGACAAAAGGGCTCGATCGATTATGTAAATGATTTGTTAGGTTAGAATAAGCGCGGAATTTAAATAATCTGCGCACTGATGGCAAGTTAAAAATAGTTTTTCTCCGAAGAAAATCAGTGCGACGTAATTAAACAATCCTAAAAATAATTTTTCGAGTGTCGCATTTCCACTTGCATTCATCATTCACACTGGGAAGATGGCAGAAAAGGTTTGTGCAGCAAATAACTGAGTTAACAACATTTAACAAAAGATTTGAATTCAATTTCTTTGCAGGAAAGCGATGCCACCAAAGAGATCGAGGCCTTAAAAAAGAACCTAAAGGTAATTGCTTACTACCTTACATGAAAACCGTGTGATTTTCATTTGATTTCTTGCAGGCAAAGTGTGAAGAATGCGAAGAACTTAAGAAGAAAGCAATGAGATTGGAATTAGATCTAAGCGAAGTAAAAGTTAAAGGCGCTTTGAGTGCAAAGGAAGCTGCCGAAATTCATCAGATGAAGCAGCAGTCTGAGGAACTGTTGACGAAAGCCAAGAGTATCATTTTCGAGAAGGTGAAACTTTGCAAGAATCAGGAATTGCAAATCGAAGCGCTGAATTCGCAAGTGACGAGCCTGAGGGACGTGGTTTCGATCACGAAGAACTTGCTGGAGATCAGGAATCTGGAGGTGACGCATTTGCAGGACCAGATTGCGTGCATGAACGGAAAGATGGGCGCGGAGAAGGAACGACAGGATATGGTTTATAAGAAGCTGGATCAGATGATAAAAATGAATGCCGACTTGAAGCGCGAATATGAGACGCAATTGGTTTTATTTAATGCCTTGCGAGAGAGGTACAGCGAAAGAGAACTGGCTAAAGGAGTTGTCGAAGAGTTGAGGATGGAAAATGAAGAACAAGCCGACAGTAGTACAGCTACTGTATCAACGGAAGCCAAATCAGAAGCTTCCGAAGCGAAATAAGCAAGCATGTTAGATTTATTAAGTTTTATTTGTTTATTATATGTTTAAAAATGTATTGTAACTTTTATGAATTTAAATAAAACTTTTAAATCTGGATAGAAGCGGCGCATTTAAACAATGTAAATTACGTATTTCACATAGCTCTAGGATCATAAAAAATTTAAAATAATTAAGCTAATTACTAATTGTTTTAATTAACAGTTAATGGAAAATTAATTATAGCTTTACTTATACAATAATAATTAATTTGTATTTTTGCCTAGGCAATTTTGTTTCACAATATTCTAAGAGCTAATAATTAAATCATCGATTAAATAACATAATTTAACAAACAAACCAGTTAGAGTCAATTTTTTTTTTCTTTTAATAAGTTTTTAATAGTTTTTTTATATTTTTATTGAAATTCAATAATTAATTTAATAGTTGGATTCAATATTTATTGCTTTCAGTAGTTTTTTATGGCCCATTTTGGTAATCAATTGGCCATTTTGGGGCAACCTGGAGCCATTCGTTTAAAAAAAATCAAGTTCCAAAATGTGAAATTTTGAATGGGACCAGATAAAAATTTCAAACAAATTGCATCCGACTGCTGATCCCATGGATAATGTANCGTTTAATCGACCACTTTTGTGCCCATTTTGGTAATCAATGGGCCATTTTTGGGTAACCTGGAGACAATTGTTTAAAAAAAATCAAGTCCCAAAAAGTGAAATTTTGAATGGGACTAGATAAAAATTTCAAACAAACTGCATTCGACTGCTGATCCAATGGATAATGTACGTTCCAAATTTGGTAAAGATGGGACCATTTTTGGGCAAGTTATGGCCATTTTTCAAAAAATTAAGTTCTGGCCTGCCATTTTTATATGAAATTTTTTAATCAATTTTTTTCTAGGTGCGATAAAAATCTAAAATAAGTTGGAATCTGTTTTGCATTTAATCAACCACTTTTGTGCCCATTTTGGTAATCATTGGGCCATTTTTAGGTAAACTGGAGACAATTGTTTAAAAAAAGTCGGGTCCCAAAAAGTGAAATTTTGAATGGGACTAGATAAAAATTTTAAACAAACTGCATTCGACTGCTGATCCAATGGATAATGTACGTTCCAAATTTGGTAAAGATGGGACCATTTTTGGGCAAGTTATGGCAATTTTTCAAAAAATTAAGTTCTGGCCTGCCATTTTTATATGAAATTTTTTAATCAATTTTTTTCTAGGTGCGATAAAAATCTAAAATAAGTTGGAATCTGTTTTACATTTAATCAACCACTTTTGTGCCCATTTTGGTAATCATTGGGCCATTTTTAGGTAAACTGGAGACAATTGTTTAAAAAAAGTCGGGTCCCAAAAAGTGAAATTTTGAATGGGTTTAGATAAAAATTTCAAACAAATTGCATTTGACTGCTGATCCAATGGATAATGTATTGACCAAATTTGGTAAAGATCGGATCACTTTTGGGCAAGTTATGGCCATTTTTCTAAAAATTAGATTGTGGCATGCCATTTTAATATGAAATTTTTTAATCAATTTTTTTCTAGGTCTGATTAAAATGTAAATTAAATTGGAATCTATTAACTAATTAATAACCCTTTTCCACAGCAAATTTCATAAAGTTAAAAATATTGTTAAAGGAAAAATGTAGTAAATGTAATTTTTTAGTATAAAATATATTTAAGACATTTCAAAAGACTTACAGTCTAAACAAGATAAATATTGGAAATACATTAGCAAGGTAACATTACAACTGTACTTAAATACATTTTTAAACTTGTAAATTTCAACATTATATTAGTTTTTAGACTTACTACAGCGATAAGAAAATAGACCAAATTTGCTCGTAAAAATTTGGCACAAATTTCACACCTTTTCTCTCACAGTTTTCAAATCTTTAAACTGAACACCATGCTCAGGAATTGTTCATAATGAATGGTAATAACGCCATCGCCATCAGTATCATGTTGACGGAATGCAGCCGTTAAAGTCTGTAATAATAACGAACATTTTAACAGTAAAACTAAATGATTTTCTCATTAATAGTAATTATAAATATTAATTTAAAAAAATGAAGACTCACATAGAGCACAATGCAGCACTGAATGAAATCATCAAAAAGAATTGTTCCATGCCCATGCCTATCGAATTTTCTCAAGAGGGTATCGATTAATCCGGGCGACAAACGGTAACCAAATGTAGTGAGAGCAGTGTTCAATTCATTTCTATCAATATTACCGGAATTGTCGCGATCAAAAGACCGGAAACAATTCTGCCAATCTGTAACGTACTTCCACAGAGCTCCAAAGTCGTCAAAATTCACTTGGCCTTTATTCTGTCTATCAAACATGCCTGTAATCAGCAATTCATTTATATCAAAGTTAGGTTTCACCTAGAAAAATGGCTTTAATGTGGAAAAATAGTTACCAATCATCAATCGGACTGTTTCAGGATTGAAAGGACTCCATGTTCCATTGGAGAGAGCTCTGCCTAGTTCTTCTTGATTGATGAATCCACTGTTATCAGTGTCCACTCTAAAACACAGTCAGAAAGCCATTAAAATTAACAATAACTAAATAAATTTCAAGATAGATTTTCACTGTACCTTCTGAAGATATCATAAAGGAAATTCCTGTCTGGCATGGGACTAGAAAAGGCCATTTTTTACGTGAATTAACTGGCAGGACAATGACTAAAATAATCTAGAACTAGAGCTTTGAAGTGTCTGATAAACAGGCAAAACGCGCTCACCTTGTACGTGACGTGTTGTTGGTAAATTTGGGAGGGAAATTTCTGGAAAAATGCGTCATAAATACCGCAATATTAAACAATATTAACAGGAAATGTATGTCCATACATTAAAAACCAACTAGGCTGCTGAATTTCCCCTTAAAATTGGAAATAAAGTGGAAAACTTAAGTTTTTCAAGTAAAACAAAAGAAATGTCCGTAATGTTTTGACAAGAACTGTCAGATTTGAAGGATGACATTTGAATTTCTAGGTTATAAAAAATAGCAGCAGAGCAGCAGCAGCAGCTGAAAGTGTTGCTGATTTGCAAAGGAGAAGTGAAATTAGAAATTAAAGATGGTGTTCAGTTTAATAAAATCGATCGTTTCGCGTGTGTAAATATCCTAGTGATTGATAATGCTGTAAATATGTAGCAACTTAAGTTTTAAGAAAGTAGTGCAAAGGATTATGATAGAGGAGCATGAGATGGGCTCACAAACACTAGAAATTTTGAGACAGGGCATGTGGGCCTCTCTGACTGGGGGCTGGTTCTATGATCCCCATCAGGATGTCTTCTGTAATACTTTTCATTTGTATCTTTGGTTGTTTTTGCTGTGCTTGCCCTTTACAATATACATGGTGAGGATAATTGCAATCGTCACACATTACACATGACCTATTTTAATAATTTTGCTTTCAGTATTTCCCCCCTGTTGACTATCTGTGGTATTTTTATTGTGCAGCAACTGCAGCTGTGATTAGCTCCATTAAACTAATTAATTATGGATTACATCATATGTATGATACAGGGGAGTGCATACAGGAAACACTAAGTGATGAATGGAATGGTCCTAAAAGGTAGTTTATTTTTTATATACAATGACTATTTATTTTTTTAATTGTTTTGCAATTTTTTCTGGGTCAATTTTTTTTTAATTATCTTAGGCAGCCCAAAGTACATTTAATTTGAATGTCTTTTGTTTATATTTTTTATTTTTTAAATAATAATTTGTGTTTTTGCAGAGAGGATGAAGGAATTGAATTGCAAATACTAAATCCTTCGACCAGCGGAACTGATTTAAAGAAGAGGCCTTCAGATTCGTTAACGTCGTACGATTTGAATTTCGGACTGCCTTTCAATGCAGATGATGATAGTTTAGAGTCAGGTGAATACCAAAGAATGGAATTTGTGAATTGTACGCAGTCCAGTACAATAGGTAAATTAACGATTCGCAATTTTGATGCTGTGTTTATTCTGCTAATTGAAATATGTAAAATTTTAGATTTAAAAGCAGATGTACATAGGAAAAACTCGTCTGAAAGTTTAGAAGAACAGCAACAACAAGAAGCAGGCGCCAGTAGTTGCTGCAAAACAGAAGTTCAAACTGTGCAGCTTACGACTAGTGAGAAAAGACCAAAATCGGAACGTAGTAGTAATAGTAAAAAACACCACACCCTCAACAGCAGCAGCAGCGAAGAGACGAAACGTAGTTTAAGGAAACTGTCGCAGCCGACAGGTATGGAACAGCAATTGGAATCGGCGGATTTCCGTCCGTCTAACTGCGAAAAGGAACACCGCAGACATTCGAATTTCACGAACAGCAGTCTGAATTACATTTCAACGGCGCCGGCCGAAATGAAAGGGACCGGTTCCTTGGAGTTGGACTATTTGGATCAACCGTTGGCGTCCGATGGCTTTTATTTCCGATACAATAATAGCCACGGCGTGCGCCGAATTCGCTCCACTGCTCTGGAAACGCCAAGCAGATCGTCCATTTTAACGATTCACCCCAACAGTTTGGAGGTAATCGGTGGCGGCAATGTTAAAATGAAAAATCCACTGCCTCCGCCCAGTACCACTTTGACGCGCAACCAACACTTGAATTTATATTACGGCTCGGAAATCGTGTATCCCATTGCTGAGCAATCGGATGAACATCAGACGTCGCATGGACCCGATACGGATGTGGAGTCGATGGCGCACGTCTCGGATTCCGACTACGATGAGAATAACAGAGGCAGCAGGTCGCCGCTCCTGCTAAGATTGCAAATGGGAGCGGCCGGCAGACCGTCCGAAGATTCCGGTTCGTTGGAAAACGACAATAATTCGAATTCGAATTCCAGTGCAACGCCAGAAGTGGCTGACGTAGTTGCTGCCAGTGTTGCCAGTCGACCGGAAGAAGACAGCAGCAGCAGTTTAGAATGCGACGACGATGTTAATCGCAATAATAAATTACAAGATGTAGTGGTTGCTGTAGAAAATACGGAATCCGAAGTGGAAACCCCTAGGAATTGCCGCATTAAAAGAACAAATGCTCGTAGGAATCGCAAGAAGAAATCATCGGTGGAAAATGCAAAACTAAAGGATTCTTCTAATCATTGCGCCAGTTTGGTTGAGCTGGACTTGGATTGGCTTTTCGACGACGAAAACGAACATGTTAAATACAAAGGTTGGTTTTTCTTATTGTTTCTTTACTCATTCATAATTAATGTTGTTCTTTTAGAATCAGGTAAAAGCGATTGGTGCGGCGGCAGAAACAGCGGTTGCGTCGAAGAAGACGTGAGTAAAGTGCTGCAAGATGCTGCACCGCCTGCACCTTCCAGAAGTTTGGGAGCCATCCCCAAGAAACGCAGTGAAAGTCGTAACAGTCATCACCACCACCACGAGGAAAGGCCCAAGAAGCTCAGCAAGTCGGAATCGGAACGAACAGCCGTCAGTGGCAGCGGCAGCAGCAGAAGAAAAGAAGACCGGCCGTTCCATAGAAATCGATCGGTACGTGAGAGGGAACGCGAACAAAGGACTGCCGATAACAACGACGACTTGGCCACCGTTGAACTGTTGCATTGTCTTGTGCAGCGCTCGAATCGACACCGCAGGATGAGCTCTTCCCGGAGGCATTCAAAGAGCGTCATGTTGGCTCCCATTCAAAATGACAGCTATCAGGAAGCATCATCCAGCGGCAGCAACACAGAATTGAGTACTTTACTGCCACCGCCGACAATTCTGCAAGCTTTTTTAGTGGCCCATCGGGAGTTTCCCTTATTGCCAGTGTGTCTACCACCTGGTGATCGTATCGATAGAACTGCTTCGCCTTTAACAACGGGACATCGGGCGCAGAAAACCGCTTGTGCTCGTGTGGTAACGCGCAGAAGGTGGTTGCAACGAGAGGCAGCCATAGCGACCACTTTATCAGCAGGGCACGGAACGCATTGCGCTAAGAATTTCAACGATACCAGCGATGGATCGGTGCATTGCTTCCTGGATGAGCACGGCAATTGGATAACTTATACGTTTGATGAGAAAGGTATCGGTACTGCTAACAATAACAATAACAACAACAATAATAATAATAATAATAATACGCAAGCAGTGCAAAGCACTAGTGGGCAGCAACAGCAGCAAATGTTGCCTAGTGGCGCGAAAACTTGGGATAGCTGTATGATTTATTTGGATGAGGTGCCGCCGCTGCCGCCAAAAGGGCCGCGCATGCAGCCGAATAGAAGCCGGCCAATGCATACCGTTCATTTATCCGATGACAATTCCAATGGTAGCAACAGTAGGATCTTCCGCAACATTTCCAGCGGTGTGAATGCCAGCAGGACGCAACGGATCGGCTACTCTGGTAACTGCTGTTTGGTGCGAGACATGTGCTTCCCGCCTAACGATGATAGTTTGAACAATAACTATCCGAGAACGAAAACTTATTACAAGTTTAAGATGTTCCCCTTTACTTTTGTGAAGATCAGGATGGACCGCCTGAAGTTGCTGGCGCTTTTAGACCGAAATTTAACACTGTTTGAAACACTGCTGGCGATTTTCTTGGGAATTCTGGTATCGGTCCTAGGAGCAACTATTTTATACATCGAATTCTACCAAGATCTATCTGCATTTTTATTCTGTTTCATCATAGCGAGCAGCCAGTACTCTTTAATGAAGAGCGTGCAGCCGGATGCCGCATCGCCAACCCATGGATTCAACAGGGTGATTGCCTATTCGCGCCCGATTTACTTTTGCTTGTTTACCGGCTTAATTTTGGTATGCCAAGCCTGTATTTTGGAAGAAGAAGCTGATTATAAGTTACTGGAAACTTATAATGCAACTTTTAACGAAGTTCTGAGCAGCGTGCAGGATTTTCTCTTGAAGTTTGTATTGTTTTTCCCGCTGCTGTTCTCCCTGGGACTGTTTCCGCAAGTAAACACCTTCCTGCTGTACGTCCTCGAGCAAATCGATATGCATTTGTTCGGAGGGAATGCAATGAGCAGTTTGTCGGCAGCATTTTATTGCATTTTCCGCTCGGTTCTGGCTGTGATTTTGGTTTATGGACTAGCCTACGGAGGACTTTGCGAACCCAAAGGGTCGCAACATATTTTGTTCAGTATGTTTTGCGCCTGTTTGGTCTCCACGTCTTATCATCTAAGCAGAAGTGCCAGTGATCCCACCCACGTGTGGAATATGCTGAAGAAAAACTTGTGGCCCCCCGATATTTACAAAGAACATAAGAAAACTTTAAGCGAAAGTAATGAACAGCAGCAGCAGCAGCAGCAGCAACAACAACAACAACAGCAGGAAAGTAATGCTGATGTTGAGAAGAATGTTGAAAAGAATGAAAAACCTGAAAAGGAAGACTTGCTGGACCCTCTGCCGAAGAAACTGCAGAAGACCATCAATGCCCGTTTGACCAGCGATGTCTTAATCTGTGGCTTTATTGCGCTGCTTGTCTTTGGAATACATGCAAGCACTGTTTTCACAGCTCTAAGACCGGAATTGAGTCCTGTTATTTGGGGCATCGCAATCGTTTTGGGATTTCTTTTGCATTATGTGATACCGCAACTTAGAAAACAGTTGCCTTGGCTATGCATTGCGCGTCCAGTTCTTAGATCTCTGGAGTTTAATAATTATTTCTATGCAAGAGGACCAGCGCAAATTATGTGGTTTGAAAGGGTTTGTACTTTTTTTTTTTATTGTTTTTCTTTTAGGATTTTTTTCTTTTTATTAATTTCTATTTGTTTTAGATTTATGTATATTTGTGTTTCATCGAGCGCAACTTGCTCTATCCGCTGTTATTTCTTTCGGCCATCACTGAAGAAGCTCCGAAGATAAGCCAGAAATTTGGAACACCCTTAGGGACGCTGGCGGTTGTTATTTGCGGATTGAAATGTCTTCGCTCCTGTTATTCGGACCAAAGTGTACAGTATTTGGTGCTCACCTTCAGCGTGCTGTTCTTCAAATGCGACTACAGTGTTCTGCAGGAAAGTTTTCTAATCGATTACTTTTTTATGGGCATCGTTTACAGCAAAGTCTACGAATTGTTGCTTAAAGTAAGACTTTTGTTTGCTCTCTAAAAGGTTTAATTGTTTGATAATGTAATGTTTTAGGTGCAATTTGTGGTGACTTATATTGCCCCCTGGCAAATCACCTGGGGCTCCGCATTTCATGCCTTTGCCCAACCGTTTTCTGTACCGCATTCTGCGATGCTCTTCGCCCAGGCCATCATTTCAGCGATTTTATCAACTCCTTTGAATCCTTTTTTAGGTTTGTTTGCATTTTTCATTTTTGATATTTTCTAGTTTTTTGTTTTGTTTTTTTGAATTTTTAATATGTAAAAAATTGTATTTTTTAGGAAGCGCAATATTTCTAACATCCTACGTGCGTCCAGTGAAATTCTGGGAACGTGATTACAATACGCGACGCGTGGATCATTCGAATACGCCGTTGTCTTCGCACTTGGAGCGCAATTTGGGGGCCGACGATAACAATTTGAATTCGATTTTCTACGAACACCTGACGCGATGTCTTCAGCATTCGCTGTGCGGTGATTTAATTCTAGGAAGGTGGGGTGCCGTCAATCAGGGCGATTGTTTCGTACTTGCTTCGGACTATTTGAACTGTTTGGTTCATATAATTGAATTTGGTAACGGACTAGTTACATTCCAAATGAGAGGATTGGAATTCCGCGGGACGTATTGTCAGCAAAGAGAAGTGGAGGCCATCACTGAAGAAGTGGAATTGAATGATGGTGAGTTTCAGTACCGAATTTAATAGTTTTTTACAATTTTTATTAACCTAATGATTTTTAAAATTATTTAAATTGTTTTTAAGGTTGTTGCTGCTGTGATCCAGGTCATTTGCCGCATATGCTGAGCATAAATGCGGCTTTCAGTCAAAGATGGTTAGCGTGGGAAGTAAGTGCTGCAAAGTACATCCTCGAAGGCTACAGCATTAGCGATAACAGTGCTGTTTCCATGCTGCAAATGTTCGATTTTCGCAAAGTTCTAGTCACTTATTATGTCAAAGTAAGTTTTTTTTTATTTACTTTTTGAATTTTTAATTAATTCCAATTAATTTTTATTTCTTTATAATGATTATAAACTATTTAAATTAAATTTCAGAGCATAATATTTTATGCAATTCGTTCGCCAAAGCTTAAGGAATGGTTATCCTCGACGACAATACTAAAAGCGTTGGAGCCAATGCAAGACCGGAACTTTGTGGACTTGGATCCGGTCTTCAACATGAACATCGACGAAGATTTCGATTTGAGTGCAAGCGGAATGACGCGCACAATGTTCTATCACGTGTACAGCGACTGGATTTCCTTCTGCGTGGAGAAAAGCGAAAAGAACATCGAAGCGTCGATCGGATCGACCCTAGTGGTTTTGTGCTTTGCCCTAAGCTTACTAGGCAGAAGAACGTTGGGCGCTGCCTCGCATAACATTCCCTCCAACGTGGAGTTCTTTTTGTACGGTCTGCATGCTCTCTTCAAGGGGGATTTTCGCATTACTTGCGCGCGCGACGAATGGGTTTTCACCGATATGGATCTGCTGAAGACGGTGGTGGCACCAGGTGTAAGGATGTCTTTGAAATTACACCAGGACCACTTTATGTCGCCGGAGGAATACTTGGAACTTGCCGCTTTGTACGAAGCTATTTGTAAATACGAAGAGGAGTTGGTTATCTCCCACGAAGGAGATCCAGCTTGGCGGAATGCTGTTTTAAGTGGAACGCAAAGTCTTTTAGCTTTAAGGTTTGTACTGGGTTTTTTATTGCTTTTTTAGGAATTTCTAATGTCTTTTTTTATGGGGTTTTTAGACATGTCTTGGACGAGGGAAACGACGAGTACAAAATTATAATGTTAAACAAGCGCTTCTTGTGCTTCCGCGTGATTAAAATCAATAAGGAGTGCGTGAGAGGTTTGTGGGCTGGCCAGCAACAGGAATTGGTTTATTTGAGGAACAGGAATCCGGAACGGGGAAGTATCCAGAATGCCAAACAGGCCCTGAGGAATATTATAAATTCTTCGTGCGATCAACCGATCGGTTATCCGATTTACGTGTCGCCTCTGACGACCTCTTATGCGGAAACCAATGAACAGTTAAATAGTTTAATTGGCGGATCGTTAAGTCTTGGAAAGATTCGCAATTACTTTCTTAATATGTTTAGAAGGTATGCGCCTTTTTAATTCTCCTTTTATGTTTTATTATAATAATAATATAATTATAAAATTGTTAGGATTCGCAAGAGATGCGGAGAAGGATGCAGCAGCGGTGGATCAGCAAGGGATGAACTGGGAATAGGGCACGAAGGGGTTTATGCCATGACCCCCATAACGACCCTAAATACCCATACAGCTGGTAGTCAGTCCACTGATGGTTCACATCATTGCGGAAGCATTGGAAGAGGCTCTAGTTTAAGTAGAACATCACTAGGTAAATTATATTTATTTCTTCTTTTCTGATTTGTTTTGTTTTTTAATTTTTATTTATGAAAATTAATAATTTAAATAATAATTAAAATAAAACAGGAGGTAACAGAGGAAGTTTAGCATCGATGGGAAAACCAACCAGTTCAACATTAGCAAGTTTAGCTGGTTTATTTAAGGAACGAGACGACAAAGGTTTGCCTATTTCTTCAGATCCTCAGCAGCAGCAACAACAACAACAACAGCAGCAGCAGCAGCAGCAGCAGCAGAAAATAGAAGACGATTTAAGTGATCCAATTTTAATGCAACGTGTCAAAGTACGCATGAAAAAATAGTTTTTAAATTATTTAACAACTGTTTTGTAGATTCTGGATCCGAATTTAGTATACGATGGTATAAATTTGGGCCGAAGGATCGATGTAAGTTGGCCCAATGAACTGATGAGGTCCCGCGGTGGGCGCTCTTATTGGAAAGACTGGTTACCGGAAGTGGGAATGGAAGGACAAGTATGATTTCAATTTTTTTAGATGTTTTTTTTCCCTAATTTATTATTATTTATTATAGGTTGTTCATAAATGGAGTCCGTGCCACAAGGACGTCAGATGTCGGTCCCATGTAGATAGAACAATACTTTTAGTGCAAATTGACGATAAATTCATCCCCATAGCTGATAACGGTATACAGATAATACAGCAGCAGCAGCAGCAACAGCAAATAGAATCAAAGGAGAGTTGAAAGTAGTTGCTGCAGGGTAAAAGACAACTTTAAAGTTTAAAAACTGCCAATTTAGGGGATGGTAATCCTTGTTTTTTCCGCCAAATCAAACAAACAGATGAAAAAAAAGAATGATATTAAGGGTTGAACAGTAGTATTTGATGCCTCTATAATATGTCTCGTCATTATTTAGACTGTTAGGGCTTCCTGATTTTCACGAGTTTAATTGTAAATAATGACTAACTTTTAAGAGTAATGGTAACACGTGAAAAAGTGAAAATAAGAGTATTAGGAAATGGTTAAGTTAAAAAAGAAAATCATAACAAAAAACATGAATAAAATTGAAGATTAATTCGATATATTTATGAGAAAAGTAAAAAACAAACAAAGAAAATAGTTAAAAATTAATAATAATAATTAATACAAAATGTTGCCTTAATAATAATAGACTGATTTTTATGTGTATTTATTTTTTTAAATCGAATGCCGAATTGTAAAGAATTGATTAGGTAAATTTTTTAATTGTTAACTATTGAATTGTTGTGGGTTTTTGCAAAGTAATTCTCTCACTGTTTTTCCCCTCTCTCTTTCAATTTTTCTATATCTATTTCTCTTCTCTTTGCAATTCGATTTTTTTTATTTCAAAGTTAAGTAATTGCTTTATGAAATGCAACCGTCAACTGATTATTATAACGATGAAATTGTTTTAATTTTTGCAATTCGTAATTTTCATTTTTTCATTTCAAATTATTCCATTAATTCCAATAATTTTGTAGCAACTGGCCTATACATACATATATTATAAGAATATATAAATATATGAATTAATATGTTATTTAATTCCAATTAATTCGCAGTTTTCCTTCCTAATTATAAATTTCAGTTACTTGAATATTTAAAATTTTGAAAATGCAGTTTTTCATATTATGCAACACTTTAAACGTTAAATTCATTATATGCAACTTTTTAAACCGAGAAACAATTGCTAGTACTGTCAGATTAAACGTCATGTTGACACGTTATCTTTAGATAATTCGTGAAAATAGGAAATACAATAAAGATAAGAATATGAATTAGTTTTAGTAATTAAGTAGTAAGTTAATCAACTGTTGAAACAATATGTCGTCTTTTGAAGAAGACAATCTCAGCTGGTAACTAATAGTTAACTGTGAAACTAAACAGTTTTGTTGCACCAGCTTTTGTATCCAGCTACAGCAATTGTTTTTCAGGGTTCACGATTTGGAAAATGCACTGGTTGAAGAATGTACAGCTGCTGAAATCTACTGCATATGCAAAGGAAAGCCATTGCCTGAATGTATGAGATCAGAAGTTTGGCAGGTTTGTCCCCCATTTAATTTTCTTTCGAAAACAAAAGAAATTAAATAATTTAATTTAAAAAAAAAACAATTGCAGATTTGTTTAGATGTTAGAGATAAAGGCAACCAAATAGACTTGTTTGACGATATCTACGATCTTCCAAATCAGACAACGATCAGGGAAGATTGTATGAATTTTGTGAGCAAATTAGGAAACGATGAAGCTGAACATCCATCAGTGACATCAGATTTAGAAAGCATCATTACGTTTTACTGCAAGAGCCGCCATTTGAAGTATGAAAAGAACAGTGGATGGATTGACCTGCTACTACCTTTGATAACACTAAAGGAAAGCAAATCAATAATTTATAATTTATTCGAAGGCATCCAAGACACTTTTATACCGCACGGACTACAAAAGAACGGCAATGTTTTTCACATTCTGCGACTGCTGCTGCTCTACCACGATCCCCAATTGTGTTCTTTCTTGGACACCAAGAAAGTCACGCCTGATTTGTATTGTTTGAAATGGTTCCAGTCATTGTTTGCAGCAACGTGTCAGCTGAACGTAACAATCATGATGTGGGACTTCTATTTTCAACTTGGCGACCCTTTTTTCATATTCTTTCTCTCGCTAATCATGGTGATCAATGCACGCGATCAGCTGCTGGAGATGAAAGATGACGGAAAAGATGCTTTGATTGAATTATTGGCTGCCATGCCCAGTGGATTGGAAGCTGAAGACGTAGCGGATTTTTGCTCTTTGGCTCAGTATTACTGTATGAAAACGCCGAGCAGTTTTCGTACCGACTTAATGGAGATTTTGTACAATGGAACCAGCGGCGGTTCCAGCAAAGAGAACCATTTCATTTCACAAGCTTTATGTTTGCCGGTTTCGGTCGATGAACTTATAGAAAACACTTTTGGACAGCGAAATGGTTCTTCGCCGGACGGTTTGAAGTTTTTCCTGGTGGATTGCAGACCTATCGAACAGTATAATGCTGGCCATTTGTCCACAGCATTTCACCTGGATTGCAATTTGTTGCTGCAAGAACCCAGTGCCTTTCAGACGGCAGTCCAAGGCCTCTTAAGTGCTAGAAAACAAGCTATTGCTATGCAATCAAATGCTGGTAACTGATTTTCTCTTTAAAAAAGTTTCTTTTACTTAAAAATAGTAAAAATAATAATAATTAAAAAGTACTTTTTAATTTTTCTTTTTATTGTTTTTTTTTTACTTTTAAAGTTTTTTTTTTAGTTTAAATTTAATTGTTTAATTAACATTTTCTTTGTAGCTGGAGAACACCTTTGTTTCTTAGGATCAGGACGCAACGAGGAGGATCAGTATACCCACATGGTGGTGGCTTCCTTCTTGCAGAAACACACTAAGTATGTCTCCTTATTAACTGGAGGATTCAGGGCTTTGCACGAGTCTCTAAATTTCGAGCGTCTACAAGATCATAAAGCAGCTAATTGCATTGTTTGCATTGCAAACCAAGGTTTGTTTATTTAATTATTTTCTTCATAAAAAAAAAACTATTTGTTTTCCTTTAAAAATGGTTTTTATTTATAAAAAATAATAATAATTGTAGCAAGTCAAAAATGCGATGCTTCAAGTGTAAAACCAACGAAAGAATCCAATGCTCTGTTTGGCAAACTATCGGCTGCAATGAAATCAAAGTCGGCTGAAGTGAAAGGAATGCTCTTTGATTATATAGTGAATCCGAATCAGCAAAGTCCCATTCAAGAACGGCACGTTTCCAGCAGTGACAAGCAGGGAAAACGCTACAGAAATGTTGCTCCTGTTTTTAGTATCGATGACGACCACGACAGCATCAGTTCTGATCAAGTGGGTTATTTAAAATATTTAAATCTTAATTGAAAAACTATTGTTTTTTGTTTTGTCTTTTGTGGACTCTTTTGTTGTTGTTTTAATTGAAGAAAAAATTAATTTATATAATTTATAGGTTTTGGAGGTGGAAACCGAAAGACAGTACGTTTCTATTCAGCGTCGACTAAAAGAAGCGGACGTGGTGGACTCGTTTGCTTGCCAGGAAGTGCAAGAAAGCGGCGTCAAGTACGACAGCCTGCTGCTGATAACTAACACGCATTTGGTGGTGCTGCGTGAGGTGGCCTCCAAGAAAGACACTGCTGAAGTAATCGTTACACGTCCACTGACCTCCATTTTAGGCATTAACAGTAGAAAAGCGCAGCCGGATTTACTAACATTCAAATACGGCGTCAACGATGGCGACAAAATGCTTTTCTCCGATAGGGACAGGTTTCTGATCCCCAATTCAAGCACTGCTAAGAAAGTAATTTGCGAACAGATTCTAGCGCAACGTTAAGATTTCCTTGAGTCATTTAAATTTTGAAAATTGAATTAAAATTAAATAGGTAATTAAAAAGAAAGAGGAAAAAAAGTGATGAAAGTAGAAGTGGTGCATTTAAAAATGTACTTAACAATGCCTAATTGGGTATATAAACATTAATTATTAATTGGAAATTATAATATATTACTGTTACTAATGTTTATTTATTTTAGATTTTAATATGCATGTAATGACTACTTACAGAAGGTTCTTTTTTACTTTAACAACAATGTTTTTATACATCATATCCTACGATGTGTCTCTTGCCAATGCACTCACCAACATAGAACCAACACCAGACTTCCACTGCAACCAGAGTATTGAGCCAGGCTTCCTTTACTGTTAGTTGCCTCCATCTGCCTGATTGGGCACCACTTATCAAGCGGCCTGCAGGATTTCACTTATGTAATTTGCAGTAGTATAAAAACTGGAGATCACTTACCAATTCCGCTGCGGATTTCCGGGATATCTCTAGGAGATGGTGGAGTGAGTTCAACTTTGGCGTATTTCAGGAAAGTCTGCAGTTTTGGCTGCGCTTCAGCCATCATTTCTGCAAAAGAAAAATTTCAAATAGTAAAAAAGTGAGGTTACAGTTACGTAATTTGATCATTTTTTAGGATTACAGGGGAAATTTCAGTGGAAACTTACTGGAAACCATTGGGCCCACTTTAGATGCCATTTTTAATCACTTGGTAGTTGTTAATTTACAGCCGAAGAACCAAAAATGCAATTTATGGCTTTCGAAGACAGCAGCAGCAGCAGAAACAAGTGAAGTACGAAAACGTAATGGCCGACCAACTGTCAAGAAGGTTGCCTACAGTTGTGCTACTTTTTGACATCGGTTCGGTTGTCAAAAAACTAACCTCACTTTGTGTGCAGGCAGCAGAATGTTGGGCTTGTATTTATAACAATAATACTCGTTAATTAATTGAATAGTAACAATTTAAAAGGTGAGTTAGTACTAAATTAAGGTTGCTTTATTGCTGAGATAAACAAATTTCAGTTAGTTTGTTGCTGTAGTGGAGATCAGCTGCAGGAAGTATGACCACTTCAAGTGAAGATGTTTTGCTGCAAGTACCACAGGTAAAATACAAGAAAGGTGATGGAACACTGTTTTTGATGGACTCTAGATTGGCTTGGATGGTGGAAAACAAAGATACTGTTGCTGTTTCTCACTTGTATGCTGATATAAAAAGTAAGTTTTTGTTCCTTTGCAAATGATGCATTTACTAAAACAGAGAATGGCTTATGCAATTGCAGCACAGAAAATTTCACCTGAAGGTAAAGCCAAAGTACAACTGCAGGTGGTTTTGCATACAGGTCTGTCATCTACTTTTCACTTTACCAATAAAAATGGAATTGCTGCACAAGCAGCCGATAGAGACAGGGTAAAAGAGTTGTTGCAGTCTTTACTGCCTAAATTTAAAAGAAAAGTATGTTTCTTTGGTAAATGTTTAATTTATAATTAATTATGAGTTGTGTATTGGTAGGTTGATAGAGAATTAGAAGAGAAAAACAAATTGTTATCATCCAATCCAGCTCTTTTGCAATTGTACAAAGATTTGGTGATGACAAATGTGGTGACTTCAGAGGAATTTTGGGCTCAGCATGCTTCTAAATACACGCTGAAGAAGAGTAATTCGCAGGTACAAGAAATAGGTGTTTCTGGTGCCTTCCTAGCTGATATTAAACCTCAAACCGACGGTTGCAACGGTTTAAAGTATAACATTACATCGGACATCATTGAATGCATCTTCAAAACTTATCCGGCCGTTAAGAAAAAGTATTTGGAACATGTGCCAAGTAAATTATCAGAGTCCCAGTTCTGGACAAAGTTCTTTCAGTCGCATTACTTCCATCGCGACCGCAAATACGTGGAGAGTAAAGACATTTTCACGGAATGCGGAAAAATCGATGATTTGGAGATGAAAAAAGATATCCAGAAGGGCGTGGACGACCCGCTGGTTAACATATCTGAATTCGAAGACAAAAACATTGATCCAGCCTATGGAACGCAGGTGGAAAAAACGCAGCAAGGAAGCGGTACCGTTAGTCAAGCAATGATAAAACGCTTCAATCAGCATTCGATTATGGTACTGAAAGCTACCAAAAACAGTCTCAAGACTATTTCAGAAGGTCAGAATGGAGTGCCGGAAAAACAAAACGGAAGTGTTGCTTTCGAAGAGGAACACAAAAGCAAAAAGCAACGGATTCAGGAGAAATTAGTATTGGAGGACCTAGTGGAAGATGAAAATCAAGCACAGCAAACTTCTCATTTGAAATTATCAAAGGTTTGTAATTATTAATACATTTATTTTTTGTTTTATTGCTTTTTTTTTTAATGTTTTTCTTTTGTAGGTGGAAAGATACTTGCATGGACCTATGCCAGGGGCCACCACTGAAGAACTGCACCCCAGTGAATTAGCCCTGGTGGCTCGTAATGTCCATCAGGAATTGAAGCAGTGGCGCAGTCGTTTACCGACCACTTCGCTTGTTAGTCCTGCTGCTGCCGTTGGAGCCCTAGGAGAATTAAGTCCTGGCGGAGCACTGATGAGAGGCTTCAAAGAGCAGTCTCTTGCGCGTTAGTTGTTTCTTTATTTTTATTTTTTAATATTTGTTTTTTAATTGGTTTTTAATTGTTTTTATTTTTTGCAGAATTAGTTCCTGCGGAAATAGAAAAGGAAGTGCGCAACCTATATTTGGGTCTGTGTGAGCTTTTGAGTCATTTCTGGAAGTGTTTTCCCTGCACTAATCCTGCCACCGAGGAGAAATTGGTGAAAATGCACGAAGCTCTTCATAGATATCAGGCGGCTCGTTTGAAACCGTTTGAAGTATTTCTGACTTGCTGATTTTTCTTTCGTAATTATTAATATTGATTGTTGTTTCAGGACAAGTTAATTAGGGAATTGGTACCGCTATCGCATCATCTCACCAAGCATCTGAATCAATTACTCAATGCTGCGCACCAAAAATTTAATCAATGGCAGAAATTGAAAATGAACCAACGGTAGCAGTAGTTTTTGTTTTGTTGTTTTGGCATATGTTTACCTTTATTTATTATTATAAAACAAGATTCTTATCGGAATTCGGTTTGTATTTCAATTATTCCTTTATATTTTAAAAATATTCTTTTTGAATTTTTAGCGGCAAAAAAACGGAAGTTGTAAATTGTTTTGTGGATTGCAGAGGGCGCGTGGGAAATTTAAAATTGTCTGGAATATTGGTTTGCAACTGGACTGGATTTTGTGTGGTAAAGAGAAGTGCATTGTCGCGTCACATGACCTGATTTCTGTCCCCGTGACCAAAATTGACGGAAAATTCAAATATTTTGGAGCGCAAGGGGTGAATTTACCATAAATGGATCTGCTGGACCCTCTAGATACCAGGTAGGGTGGTAAAAAGTGTCCCTTCGAAGTGCCCAAATTGCCTTTCATTATGTAACCAACCTTTTGTTGGTTAATTGTGGTGGAAGCGCAAGGTCACTTTATAATGCACCGAATGCACTTTTGATGCATTTTCGAATGCTAATTTTTGCTGGTTTTAGCGAACAAGAAGATGAGCCATCGAATAAAGTGATTATCCACTCGGCACTGTCCATGGAAGAGCACAGTTTGGGCAGTGATGATGCTGATGATCCACAAGTGGACCACTTGTCACCACAAACTTTACTGGAAACTCCTCAAGAAGATGTGCAGTATTCCTTTCGGACACCTGATGGTATCAGTATGCTGTTTGATAGAACAATAAAAAAAAATTGAATGGTGAATTGCAGGTGCCATAGCTTATGGAGTCTTAAAAGTTGAAGAGGAGAGTCCTCAGATACTGGCAGCACCCACCAATTTTACAGGGACCACTGCAGTCCCACAAGTTATCACCTCTAATTTAAATGGACATCTGTATGTTATTGGAAATGCTTCAGATGTGTTTGTCAGTCAGCCGAGTGGTCTGCCAAGGACTATTGCCCCTAGAGCCACTGTTGTGGAGAGCAGCAGTGGATCCACAAGTCTCAACAGTTTGAAAAAGGCCAAGGTTTTCTATATTTTTTCTCTAGTTTTCTCAATTTTAATCAATTTTCTAATATTAATTGTATATTATTTTAATGATTTCAATTGTATTACAGAGAGATGAAAGAAGAAGAGCAACGCACAATGAAGTGGAACGAAGGAGACGAGATAAAATAAACAATTGGATAATGAAATTGGCCAGCATAATTCCGTTGTCGAATGATATCAAAGGAAACGGCCACTATGATGGACAATCAAAGGGCGGCATTTTAGCGAAGGCTTGTGAGTACATTATGGAGATGCGGGACGCCGCACAGAAGTTAGAAGATCAGGAAGCGGAGAATAAGCGACTAAACGAATTCATCGATGTTACCAAAAAGAACAATCTGCAGTTGGAGAAGGAGAATAAACTGCTGAAGGAGATACTGAAACAGAATGGCATTGAAGTGAAGGCAACGCACATTCCTTCCTCATAGCTCTCAGACACCAAAAGTTTACTAGTTTTTTTAAGATATATCAATCGACACACAATTTATTATTATATTGATCCATTTATTGTCGCCATTTTATTGTAAGTACTGTTTTCTTTTTTCTTTACTTTTCTTTTACTGCTTTTTTTTTTTGTGTGCTACATTGAATTTTTGTTGTTTTAGGTTTGTGGTTTCATACTAAAAGAAAGAGTATAAACACTACGAAAGGGTATTCGTTATTATTGATAAATGTTGATAAGTTTCCATTAATCAAATTACTAAGTAGCAATTAAGGTCGTTAATGATTTTTGGCTGATTTTCAATACTATTTAGGTCGGCAAACTTTTAAAATGATTTTTACATCGCTTGGAAAGTTCTTTTTTGTATTATAATAATATATATATTCTAATAGAATAATTGTTCATTTGAAAAACTGATTGAAATCAAAAAAGAAAAAAGTGTTAACCAGTTTATTATACTGTATATAAAGAAAATCAGTTTTGGGACTTCTTTTACGAAGCAATTAAACGTTGTTTTTTTTTTCTTTTCCATTAAAATTTCCAGTGGAAAGTACTGAAAATTGGTGGCTACCATCGATAATTATTTTTATTTTTTAAAAGTTAAATTAAAAATTATTTAAAAACCATTTTTTATACTGTTTAAGGCAATTTTAGATTTTCCTAAGAAATAGCAAAACTTCTGAAAAAGAAACGAAATAAAAGATAGGCAATTTAAATTATTATTTTTTGTTTATTGTGGAAAATAACTAAATTTACAAAGTAAGAACGACAGCTTTGATGGCTTTGCGTTCCTTAGCTTTCACTTGGGCAGCAATGCGATCCAAATCGCGTCTCCCTTGCTGGGTAATTCTGCGTCCGCCCTCCGTCTTCTCAATCAACTTGATCGACTCTAAACTTTGCAGACACTTGCGAGCCACACCGCCAGCGGATCTGCAGAAATGCGAGGGCATTGTACCGTTGCGTTTCCTCGTACCGAAGATCTTGGTAACCGATCCAACGCCGATGGGCGATCTGATGTAAATGTGGCGGATAACGGCGGCGCAACGCACGTAGTACCAATCAGGATCATAAGGAGCCAACTCCTTAGCACGGGACGTCTTCACAATATCGACCCATTCTGGCACACGCAACTTTCCTGTCCTGCAAACAAATTGAAAAATTAATTAAATCAGCTTTTCATTCATTTAAATGAAAACATAAAAATTAAACATTAAATAAATAAGGTAAGCTATGACTGGAAAAAAAAATTACTGGTTGCCATAGAAAACAAAATACAATTATCTGACAAATCGTTTTTCTGTTTTTCAATTTCAATTTCAACAGAAAGAAATTTTACGTAAATTGCTTTTAGGGCCTTGAAGAAGAGAAATTTCAGAGATGTTTCCGCAGCCTAATTTCGGTGGGAGCCCCATGATGATGCCGCCGGGTTCAATGCCCATGAACCCCGGCATGATGGCAGGCATGCCTATGATGACACCGGGAATGCCTGGAGGAATGCCGCCAGGTATGGGTGGCCCCATGGGGGGCTTCTTTCCACAACAAGCGCAAAACTGGAATTCCCAACGGCCGCAACCTAATTGGAACAATCAGGGTATGCCGATGGCAAACTATAATTACTCAGGACCGCCGCAAATGAGTCCACAACAGCAGTACTACAATCAGCAGCCATCAGCGCAGTTAACTTGCAATGGTTTGCAGCAGCCTGGTTTGAAAAGTCCTGGCTCTGGACCGCCCACATACATTAATGCCAAATCGAAGAAATAAATTATACGTTATTGTTATTGTAATTAATTAATTAAATTATTGTGTGCGTTTGTATTTATTGCGTTGTTTAATGAGTTGATTTTTTTTTTTTTAGGTTAGAAATTATAAATTTTTTAAAAATGAGTTTTAAACTTACTTTTTGAGGAAAGAAGCGAAGGCTTTCACGAATTTATGCTGATCGACGTCTTTTAGAGTAACCGAAGGCATTTTTTGCTGCAAAAAGAGAAGAAATTCTGCGTTAAATCCACTGAAAACATGTGAGTTCTGACAAGTGTGCACATTTATTCCATTTTAATAATTGTCTTTTATTTTTTTGAGGTACTAATTACCAGCAGGGGTTTCCAAAGGTCCCAATAACTGAATTTAGGGCCTTTTGAGTGAGTAATTAATAATATTTCATTAAATTAAACAGAAAATACAGCATACCTGTCAACACACAAACGTTGCGACCGGAAAAAGGAAGCTGCCATTAGCAATTTATTTGACAACTGTCGTTCTAATTTTTGACAACAGCGGTAATCATAACCTTAAAAATTGTTTATAATCAACACGTATTTAAACATTTTTATCGATATTTGCAGAAGAAATTGTGCTATGACGGTGTCCTGTTAAAAAATTTAAATAAACAAAGGTATTAGGTGACAAATTCTTAGCGAAAATCCCTTAAAATCATGGTATGTGTTATTTACTTCTTATTTGTGGTAATTATCTGTTTTTTTCAGTCTTCGATATTTGAATATGAGGTAAAGATGACCTGCACAGGCTGCTCAGGAGCTGTGGAAAAAGTACTGGGGAAATACCAAGGTTTTTCTTTTTATTACTTAAAATAAATTACAAAAAAATCAATTTAAAAATTGATAAATATAGTAACAACGTATAAAATTTCAGGTAGAGGTATAGATAAAGTGGAAATTAATTTAGATGCCCAGAAAGTATTGGTAACTACTTCAATGGACCACAATGAGGTATTGGAACTCATTAAAAAGACCGGCAAGTCTGCACAATTCATTAAAAAACTTTGAATAATTTTTTTTAATGATTTAAAAAGCAGCTATATTTTGAAGCAATTAAAGTTCTGTAAATTAAGTTGTTTTTCTTTTATATAAGTAAAAATGTATTTACTATTTTAATACTTACAAACAACTGCATTTACATTATTTGAATTGTCCGTATTTTCCTTTAAATGCTTCCTTTTTCTGCGACGTAAAAAATTCCAACTTGTATCCATCGCATTTTCGTCTACGATTTTGGCATCGGTTCCATCAATACGTAGGGCTGATGTGGACTCCACTGGCCTTTCCTCCATGCTGTATTTGGAAGCCAAAGTGTAGGGCAAATGGTCAGGAGTGCACAAATCAAAGTAAATGTCTTTAGCAGGTGTCGGAACATTATGATGAAGCTGATCAACAATCAGCATAGACATTTGGAAGTGCCTATCAAGCATCCAATTAATTTCGAAGTCGTCGTCGTCGTCTCCGAAGGGATTTATTAAAGTTTCGGCCACTTTCAGCCAGCCCACGTAGAAAAAGAACTCGAGGATTGTTAAAAACGGAAAGAGAATTGTTTCTGTTTGCAGAAATTGCTGGGCAAATCCTGAAATGAAGAAATAGGAGTAGACCGCCAAAGTGACCACTTGGGTGTAGACTAAAGGTATGCTGATCCAATCGTAGTCCAACACTAGGCCGCAATTTGTCCTGAAGAGTTGCAACTCGTTGAGGATGTTGCCCATGGCCGTGTCGCTTGTTATGAGACCTTGGTGGCGACTTTTTGTTACTAAATTCGAAGCCCATGTTAACGGCATCCTGGAATTTATAAGAAAAATGAGTTTTTTTTGACGATTTTCTGTAAGTAATTTAAGGAAATAAGCAACCAGTATTTGCTGTAGCCTTTGTATTTTCCCTGGAAGCGCTCGTAAATTGTTTTTTCTTCTTCTAGCATCAAACCGGCATCGACGTAGTGCTGCAAAGTTGGGAAACGCTTCTTTACTTTTGGACACATCATGTTCATCGTCATTGCAAAGGATAAACACACTTGGCGCATTATTGTTCTGCGTAAAATGCGCCCTTTTTCTTCCTGAAATTCCTATCTTTAATTAATTTTTAAAATTTTAACTTTTAAGTAGTTGCTGCGCCCTTTTAGTTGAAGATTGAAGAACATTGAAGATCTATTGTTTTATTAATTAATTAAAGAAAAAGTGAATTATTTACCTGCGAAGGCAAATGGGCGCTTACTAAAATCGCCAGATTGTCTGGAAATGGCAAAGCACGGTATTGAAGCCACCAGCGGTCCATTACAATGTTCACATAAAATCCCAAAACAAAGGAAACTGGTATAAAGGAATAGTATTGCTTGCAGTAATTGCAAAATGCTTCGAAATTTCTATAAAAAGTTTCTTAACTTTAATAATTTCAGATTGGTGGAAAAGTCTTTAAAGTACTCTTTGCTGGTGCCATGAAGAGCGAAAACATAAATAACTGTTATGGTGTAGTAGTAGAGGAGAAACATAAGCAGATCTTTCCAAATTAACTTGTAAATACTTCCTTGCCATCTGTAAAAAGTTGAAAATTGCAGGTTTTTCCCCCAACGGAAATTTTCAATTTACCTCGCTAAAAGTTTCAAAAACATGCTGAATTTGGTCGCAGTGACCACTTCGTTTGTGTAGGACACAGTCATGTTGCTACTGGATAACTTTTTAATAACTTAAAGTTATTGTTTAGTAAGTAAAAAAACAAAAATTCGCTTATCTATAATTGAAAGTGATTAGGGACACTTTTTTTTGATTGCTTTGTTTTAATTTTTAAATTAATTTACATTACAATAAATTAATTTCCATTAGGAAATTCCTAGAAAAGGTGAAAACATTATTTTTTTTAGAGTTTTCCGAAATTTCCTGCTTGTTTCTTTAGTTTAAATATTTTAAAAAAGTACTTTTTAAATTTACCGCTTAAATTTTTTATTGTTATAGGCAACTTTTACAGCATCAAAAAATATTTTAAATCATCATTTTCAAAAGTAGGCTTCTTTTGAAAGAAAAAACAAAAGTATAAACAAGTTATGCAAGTTATTATTTCTGCAATAAAGCACCTTTAATTTAATTAATCTCTTAATTTTCTAATTAAAACTGGTGTTAGGTATAAAATTACTTCAGTTGCATCAATCTTTCCTAGTTTTTCCTAAAGCTAATTAAAAGGTAACATTTTCATCATTCTTCTTATTCGTATAACATATCAATAACAATAATTAATTGAGATGCTTATTTAAAAATAATTTAAACTTCCTTATAAAAATATTCATTCGAAAAGATAATCTTAAGTATCAGCCAATACTGTTTAGTTATTTGCATTAAATATTAATATAAATCGATTAATCGAATCACAAACCGCAAAATGTTCTTTAAAAAAAAAGTTATCTAAATCTAAATAATTGACCTAAGATTGCTCAGTAAAAATAGCATTTGTTGTGGCAACAAAAAGCAAATTTGCCAAGCCATTCTTCTCGTATTTTATTTTTTAGAATCCGCATCTGTTTGCGTACTACTTTCGCTTTTCGTGGCAGACTTCCTTCTTCTTTGGTACCACTGCATGGACCCTTCACCGTGTTCACCATGTCCACTCAACGAACGCGCCAGTCGTCTGCACTCATCGAACGTGGGAGAAGTCTGTCCGGATTGCAGCAAGAGCTCAGCTTCCTCCGGAGGATTATTGCTAACAGATCTAGCATAGTTTAACATCAAACGACTTTGTCGTTCCTGCTGGCGAGATTGTTTCAACCTGGTGAACTCGTCGTCGGAGCCCTCAGTTTCCGATCCTAAACTGATGGCATCCACTTCGCTAATAGGAGCCGACTTCGAAATGGGCGACGAATTTTTTCGATGCACTTTGAAGCGATGCTCAGAGTCCAGTGATCTGTAAATTGATTTTCATTACTAATTACTTAATTAATTAATTTTTAGAATAACAAATAAAGAAGAATATATTTAAATAAGAACCTGGGTGGTACTGGTACTGGATCTGAAGGAGGCGGAGGACCAAAAACATCCAAAACACTGGGCCTAACTTGCTCTTTGTTTTGCATTGAAGTTACGGTGGACTGTTCATCGACTTCTTCGATTACTTGGTGTTTGAGGGCAGTCGGAGTTTTCGGCGGCACCAAATTATTTAATTCAACACCGGAACCTCTTCGGCTATCAGTGCGACTGTCCTCTCTATTGAAAATCTTCTTCAGCATGCTGGTAACCGAAGCAACGCGTTGCAAAGAGTCTGTAAGTTTTCAAACCTTTTTAAAATTTTGCTTTTGAAATTGAAATTTGAAATAATATACAACTAAATACTTTACTTTTTTAGTTAGCGAAAATGTTAATGGTTACTGGTGTTATTGATGTTAGAGAAATAATAACTATGAACTGAAATGGATATACATTACATTTGCGTGAATTACCAGGCATGCTGCTTCCTAAATTACTTGGCTGCGACGGCCCCGAATGTTTCAAACTGCTAGAACTAGCTTTAGCAACGAAAGTAATGCCACCTTCATCGACTTTTACATTTGTAGGCGGCGTAACGATTTCCTGGCCTGTAGGAGAAACCGCAATATTAGCTGTAGAGGGCATGGGATGGTTTTCTTTGAAAGGTTCCGATGCCAGCGTATGCGGCAATTCATTGGGAAACACTTCGTCCCAATACTGGTCCTTTACCAGTTCCGGATGGTCGTGATGCATCTCATCTACAATCAAGTAAGACACCTTTTTGCATTTAATTAAGCAATGCTGCTTTCTCTGAATGTTTTCCAAGTCACCTGCAGGTTTCTATCGATCATCCAATTGATTTCAAAGTCGTCGTCGTCGTCGCCAAAGGGGTTTATCAAAGTTTCGGCCACCTTTAGCCAGCCCATGTAGAAGAAGAACTGCAGCAGCGTGAAAACCGGAAAGTATAAGTCAAATTTGTATTTGCTATTGTTGACCCATTGGTGTCCCATTAGAGTGGTCAAGAAGTAGCTGTAGACGGCCAACGTAACCGTCTGAGTATAAACTAAAGGAACACTGATGGTATCGTAGTTCAGCAGGAGCCCACATTGTCCCCGGAATTTGTTCAGTTCGTCTATGATGGTTTTAACAGCGAAATCATCGCGGATTCTGCCTTCTTTGCGTGCCCTTGTGATGATACTGGCGGCCCATACTATGGGCAACCTGAAAATTTAAATTCCACTGATGAAAACTAATGAAAATTGACAACAACAAAAAAGATTTCGCTGAAGAAAGCCAACGAAATTAAGGTATTAATTTAAAATTAGTCTTACCAATGCTTGGAATACTTGGGGAATTTATTATTTAGATCAGCAATGATGACTTTTTCGCTTTCTTGCAGCATTCCGGATTCCACAAAGTGGTCCAGCGTTGGAAATCTCTTCTTTACACGCGGTGAGATCATTGTGAACATCATTGTTACGCATAAACACACGTAGCGCATTATGGTACGTCTCATAACACGTCCTCTTTCATCCTGAAACAATAATTTTTTTGTTTTTCCGGTTTAAAACTAACATTTTGTGCTCGGAACAAACCTGTCCATGAATGGTAGCACTAACAAAAACGGCCAACGGATCCGGAAAAGGGATGGTGGTGTATTGGTTCCACCAACGGGTCATCACAATGGACACGTAGAAGCCCAGGACGAAGGACAATGGTATCAGATCTGTGTAATCGTAACAGTAGCGGACTATATTTTCGAAAATGCTGCAAAAGGTATTCATAAATTATAGTAATTTTTAAAATTTTAAGTTATTAATTTATTGCATTAACTTACACTTGCTGTTTTTCATTCAAAGCGAATTGATAAGTCAGATTTAGGGCGTAGTACAACAACAAGAAGACTAGCAAATCCAGCCAGATTAATTTGTAGATGCTGCCTCTCCATCTAAACACCAGAAAAGGATTTATCAGCGCCATGGTAAAGAAGACATCAAAGGTACGTGTTGTAAAAGTAGAAAGGATAATGACCTGTTTTTAGTTCGAAAGTTGGAGGGAAAAAAAACAGGACAAAGTGACCTATTAATATTGCAGTAGCAAAACGATTTTCCATATCGTGCACTGCCTTAATTATTAATGAAACTGTTCTAATTCCCAATGCATTTTATGTCTTCAGCAGCAACTTCCCAAAGCAATTATGTAATTTCCTATGTGCATTTAACATAGGAAGTCTTTATTCTACTTTTTTTTGTTTAATTTAATTTTTATTTCCTTGGATAATTTTAAAATAATAACACGTGCTTCTGTCAAAGTGACAGATGTAATTTTTGTTTTAGATTACCATGGAAACCAAGTTTTGTAAACAAAAACAAAAGTTACTTTAAAATAACAATTAAAACATTAATAGAAGGACATAGAGAGTAAGTAACAATCAATGGCAGTTTTCAATTAATTCTGCTTTGTTTTTTCTTTTAGAAAACAGTGGTGCATTTAAAGGTAATTGGCAGTAATTGAATGCTGCATGCAACAGCCAAAGCCAAACCAGGATCTATACAATTTCCTAGGAGAGTTTCATAACAAAGCCACCTACTGAACTAGTTTTTGGTAATTTGTTTCCATTTTTTAATTATTATTAATTGCTTTAACTTTTGGCTGAAATAAAACAAGTAGTTGTTATAAAAAAGTTAATTTTTGTTTCAGTTCCTATGGTAACATTAGTAACAGCTAATCAACTTAATTATTAGGTTGGCGCAGACCGCTAATGTATAATTTAGCAAGAGGGAAAACTTGCCAATTATTATTAGCAGCATAAATGAAAATGATGTGAAAATATGGAATACCTTCTGAGCAATTTGAGGAAACATCCTAAGCCTCTGCACGTGGCTACCTGTCCTGTGTAAGTTACCGTCATTTTTCTATTGTTTTTTAGGCACTATTGTTGCTGTTTTATTTATAAAAAGGCACAACAGTTTTTACACTTTGTATTTCTAATAGGAAAAGCTGTCTGCAAGTGCTGCATGTTTTTTGTAACTGCTGGCAAGGAATTTAAAGCAGAGTAATCTAACAGGTGATTAGCTAATGAATTATTGTCGTAGGTGTGCAGCAGGCAGGGATATCAGCTATTGTTTACAGAGGTTACGACTACACTAACAAAACAAAACTAAAGAAGACTGCTTGCTCTGCTTGCGCAAAACACTGGGCAACGGTTTGTTCAATGCACAGGCGCCAGTTTTGACGTAATAAAGGCTCACCTCTCTCTTTCTTTTAGGTCCTTAGTTCGATCGCTCTACGCTAGTTAGCTCAGTATTCCTTGGAACGAGCGTGGTGCATGTACTTCTTCACCTTGTACAAGTTTTGTCGCGTTATTTTGGTTTTTTCAAAATTCTGGTGCTTGCAAGCCCATCAGGAGAGTTTTCGATATCAATTTAGAAGGATTTCCATTAGACGAACGATATAGGTAGAGAAATTTCAAAATTATTGCGGTTTTTAGCGGTATTTTTAATAAAATTCATGTTTTTAGATTTGAATTTCGCGCTTATTTTCCGACTGGCAAAATCCAAAATGGCCGCTTGAAGCGCTTTCATCTGTCAAGTTTCTTGTTTACGAATGTGATCCACTGGAAGACTGGGTAAATTACAAGAGAAATGGTTTTCTAATCGTTTGCGTAAGAAACGGCAGCTTTCGAGATGACCATTATAGTATTTTTAATTGATACTTCGGCGTCAATGTTCCAACGGTACAGGTAATTACCTTTATTTACCGATTTCTAAGAGGTTATGATTTTTAGAACGTACGTTGGTGGGCGTACAACGATCCTAGATGTCGCTAAGTCTTCAGTTGAAACTTTTGTAAAAATTCGGCAAAGAAGTCCGGACAGTAGAACTGATCGCTACATGTTATTAACTTTTGAAGATCCCCCGAACAATATTAAAGCTGGTAAATACAACTTTTTACATTTATTTTTAGTATACAATGTAGTTTTCAAAGTTTGGTTGCTCCCATGCTGATTGTTTAAACTTTTAGGATGGAAGGAAAACTTAACAACTTTCATGAACGAACTGAAAAACTTGCAAAGTTATTCCATGACCACTATGGGGGTTGCTGTAAAGCAAGCATTTGATGTTTTAAACATTAATAGGATGACCACTGGTATTGATACTTATGGTCAGGGTAGATGTCCATTTTTTCTCGAAACTGCTGTAATTGTTGTTATTACTGATGGAGGAAAGCTATCAACAGGTAAATTTACCATTAGTTGATAAATTAGATTGAATTTAATACTTATAACTTTTTTTTTAAGTAAATGGAGTACATGAAGACTTCAATTTACCCATGGCAAACAATATTCCTGGCTCAGAGATGACCAGGGAACCCTTCAGATGGGATCAGCGTTTATTTGCATTAGTTTTGCGTTTATCAGGTAATTTATTTTTTCTTTTAACAATTTAATTTATTAAGTGTTAAAAAATGTCTTTTTAAGGAACGCTGGCTATTGAAAGAGATGGCTTAGTTCCTAGTGATAACAGTCCAATTGATGCAATGTGCGAAGTAACTGGCGGCCGATCTTATTGCATTACTTCGCACAGAATGCTCAATCAATGCATCGATAGTTTGGTGCAGAAAGTACAGAACGGTGTTGTGATTAATTTCGAGAAAATTGGCCCTGATCCTCCTTTAATCAACGAAAAAGGGGAAGAATTTCAAGTGAAAGAGGAAAATGTTGATCTCACCAGGGAAACAAGAGAAGAGTATCAAAATGAACCTTCAGGTATTATTGTAAATGCTCCTCCAGCTAATACTTCTTGGTACAGTTGCCGAAAAATGATTTATGTACCAAGAAATGCAACTCAGAAAGGATATCCACCTGGTAAATACCTTTTATTTATTTATTCTATAGTCGTTTCAATTTAAATTGTATTGTTTTAATTGAAAAAACTTTACATTTTTTAATGAAAAGGAAATATCAACTGCAAAGGTCAAAGACAGTTTAATTTAACTTTATAAAAAAACATTGTTGTAAATTGCAGTTTGTTTTTTAGGATTCTGGCCAATACCGGAATCCTTTTGGCCGGAAGTGACTGCCTCGGTATTGCCTCCAAGGAGTGCCCATCCAAACGTAAAGTTCACGTGCACCAGTTCCGATCCAATGGTCATTGAAAATCTGCCATTCGACAAGTACGAACTGGAACCATCGCCTCTAACGCAGTTTATTTTGGCGCGCAAGCAGCCGACAATTTGTTGGCAAGTTTTCGTGGCCAACAGCTACAAAAATTCCGAAGTGGGTCATCCTTTCGGATACCTGAAAGCCAGTACAAATCTGAACTGTGTTAATCTGTTTGTGATGCCATATAATTATCCGGTTTTGCTGCCTCTTTTAGAGGAATTATCAAAGGTAAAAACTTAGTAGAAAAGAAAATTAATTAATTTGCAAATTCAATTTTAAAATGGAATAAATTTGCAGGTCCACAGGTGGAAGCCAACTCAAGAATGGCGAGCGCAGTTCCAGAATTACATGAGGACTTTGCCGGCTTACTATGCGAGCCCTATGCGTAGGGCCCTCACCAGAATGGGGACGCCGTTGCAATTGGCGCAGACTTTAATTCCGGAAAACGCGGAGAACTTTCTAAGTTACTCCGTGATGAATTACTTGAAGAAACTGAAGAATTTGGCCAAGGTGGAGTATGATAAAATGTGTGCTGATATTTTACAACGGCAGTCGGGGGTAATTATTATTTTTTTTATCTTCGATTATTTATTTATTTTATCTGTTATAAATTAAAACAATAATTTATTGTGTAATTTTAGATGACAGTATTAAAGAATCAGTTCAGTACACCTGAACAGATTCGTGTGGTACCCAAAGTTCTCATTAAGAAGGACCTGGTGTCGCATCCACTGCTCTCAGATAAGTTTAATGCTCTTAGGGAGCAACTGGTGGACCACGGGGTACTTTATATTGGTACCATGGACAAGGAAAGGAATACTATTAGCTTTAGGAATCCGTTTGATATTCCTCGTGATCGATTAATGCAACAGGTTTGTTTTTTAATAAGTTTTCAAAATATTTTAAAAAGTTAAAAAACTTTTGAAAACTTTAAAAAACTATTTAAAAATATTACAAAATGTTTTTTTGTATTTAAGAGGTGACAATTTTTTAATTTTTAAACTGTTTAAAAGTTTCTAAACTTATTTATGAGTAACTTTTTTAGTATTTTTAAGTGTTTAAAAACTTTAAAACTTTATAAAAACTTTCAAAAAAAAGTAATATAATTTTTCTATAGGTTGCAAGAATGCGGAACAACTTTTTCCAGTCGGATTGGGTGGTGCAGGACCAGGACTCTGCGCACACGTTGCCCATCTCGCAAATGGGCAACTACCAAGAGTACCTTAAGAGGCAAACGCCGCAATTGCGCGAATTAGAATCCGCACCAGTTCGCCAACACATGTTTGGCAATCCATTTAAGATCGACAAGAGGATGATGGTGGACGAGGCCGATATTGACTTGATGGGTTCTCCTGGTGGAACCAATAGGGTGCTAAAACGCACCAATAACACAGCAATTGATGCCATGGCTAAGATTAGCAACAAGAGGCGACCGGGACCGCTGCCTAAAGATCTGATTATTCGTAGGCCAAGTATGGATTCTACAAGCAGTCCTCCGAATAGTCCTTTATATTCGCCACTTTCGTCGCCCATCCCTTGGCCGTTTAGTTTTACGAATACTCCGAACAGTACGGAGAAAACTGCCGAGGAACTGGTGAATAATGTTGCTGTTAATGCAGCCGTCAATGGTACCGATCATGCAGCTGCTGGAGCTGCTGGTCAAGAAAGGGCCAGATCGCCATCGCCAACGCTGGAAATCCCATCGTATAATTTACTGATGGATGGTGGCAATATGAGCGCCAGGACCTTTCAAATGCCTGATGCAAATGAGAACTCATATCCTACGTATTCGACAGACGATAAGCAGATCTCGCAGATTCTCAAAGAGGCCAACAGTTTGCTGGTGAACAATAATAGTTTGTCTAGCAATAATGGTCTGGTTACTAATATGGTAATTGATAGTAAAAAAGACTTGCTGCAAACGGTTAATAAGGTTTGTTCTTTTGCTTTTTTAAATGTTCTTTATAATTAGTTTGTCCCTAAAGTAATTAAAACTAATTAATGTTTTTAGGTTTTGGAGAACAAGCAGGAAATAGACAGTCAGAACTACGAAATTCGTAAAACTTTAAATAAATTGGTGCGTAGACCTGGTAAGAATTTTTCGGAGCTCTTCCAGCAGCTGAAAACTTTAAAAGGAAGCACTGAAGTGCAAGTAGGTATTGTCAGGCTGGTCATCAAGGAGAGTTTGCGGTTTAAAAGGCATCATTTGATTAGTTTATTAGAAGAGTATATAAGAAATCTTTCGGAGAATACGCTCTGAGTAAGTTTTTTTTTATAATTACTTTCCAATTGATATTATTTTTTATTTATTTTCGGTTCGATTGTTTTCTTTTTGAAACATTTATTCAAACTTTATTTATTTTCGGTTGGTTTTTCCATGAATTTGAAACTCTAAAATCGTAGTATAATTCTGTAAGAAATAAAAAGTAATTATTTGAAAGAGTAAACGACCAGTTGATTCGTTCGTTGTGTAAAAAATATTATTATTAAATTCGATGTACAAAAAACATTTAGCAGTCAAAGGTAAACGTTAAACAATTTTTCTACTACAATTATTATTACTGTGCAACAAAAATTAAAATATATATATTTAAAAAAAATTAAGTTATTTGTACTTTTTGCCTATTTGTTTCCTCTCTACAATCTACAAATCACTGCATAAAGTACAAAAAATATAGTTAAGCTTAAAGTTACAGTAATTATTATTTATAAGTATTAAATTTCTGCTAAAAGAACACAGCTGCTTTTTCCTTAATTGCAAAGGAATAACTATTTTGCATTTTTTATTTTACTTTGATATTGTCGGTTTTGTTGCTTTTTGTGTTTCATGCAATTTTTTTAATTTAATATTTGAAATATTTAATGCTAGTAATGCACTTTGATTTTCCACAGATATGCTTTATGATTATGAATTGTGTTTTTTCTTTTTTCTAGAGATTAATTTAAGTTTTTTCTTTAAGAAATATTCAATTGAAGTCTTTGGAAAACGCAGAAAAGAGAGAAGTATTTAAAGAGAAAAATGCAAAATACCCAGGGAATACAATCATTGGTTCCTCTTTTTCTTTTCTTTTTGTTTTTTAGTGAACAACAAATGGTGCGCAGTTTTAAATTGTTTTTTGTTTTGTTTTGCTTTGCTTTTGCTTTGAAAATGAACAAGTAGTGCGCTATCTTTTTACTTAATAATTGTATATAAATAGGGATATTTGATATTATTTATTGGAAGCTCTGTTGCCATCTAGGAGTCATCCTAGGCGTGTGTATCCCCTGGGCAGTATCCTAGAAGCGATCCTTGTTGTAGTCCATGTCGGCCAAATAGTGCAAGTCCTGCAGCTCCTGCAGTTTCTCGTGGTCTCTAATGTGGGCGTAATTTGCTGCTAAGCACATCAAATAATGGATCTGAAACAGCATCATTTTCGTTTATGTTAAATATTAATTTGAAAAATTGATTATTCATTTAAAAAATGCTTCAGATCCATACAATTTTTTAGATATATTTTTTTTTATTACTAAACAATTCTTTCTTGCTTAAAGAAAAATGAAAATTTCTTACCATACTAAGGATTATCAGCATACAAGAAACAGTGGCCAGGATAAACATAAACTCAGCATTCTCAACGAAGTCCTTGCAGAATAATTTCACACTTTGCTCACCACAGACCTTCATATGTTCTTGTTTATGACCATCAGGGAAGAAAAAGTCTAAAAACAAAGTATTTATTTTATATTTTACGTTTCGTTTTTTAAATTGCAGTTATTAAATACTTACAAAACTGTGTAAAATCAATGCAATCCCTTTTGGAACTTACACCAGGATTGTCACACATAAACCAGAAGATGGTGAAGACAAAGGTGATCATCACAAGGAAGACAAACATAATAATCCAAGCGATTTGCAAGATGTACGTTACAAACATGAACTGAAAATTAAATTTTCATCACTAATACTTCATTTTTTTTTTCCAAGTTTTGAAGAACTTACAATAGCACAACTGATCCTTCCTCCAACCCTGGAACTCCAAGCTTTGTAAACCTTCATCCTGGTGGCTCCAGTTGTTAGAAATCCCACTGCAAGGATCATTAATCCCAGTGCACCCATGCAGCCTCCAATGACCACAAAGGACATCTGCACTGCTTCAATCCAGAACATTCGCAGTGTGAACACTTGTTCAAACATGAGCAATGCCAATGTGGATCCCCTGTACATTGTTGAGCAGAAGACAACCACCCCCAGCATGCACATGATGGTTGCTATGAGGGTGGCATAGGGTATCCGAGTGATGCATTTATCACAAGCACCTGCAAATAAAGATTAGATAAATGAAGGGTTGCCATGGAGAAAACAAAGGTTTGTTTATGTATTTTATAAAACACCTTTTTCTGCATACAGATCCTCTTTGAATCTACTGATATTTTCAGAGGCATCGCTACATTCTGAGGGAACTATAAAATGTGTTTCTTGTAATGGCATTTTACGGAGATTACTGGTGATTCATAAATGAGCTGCACTTGCGATGAATAATGCGAGTAAATTGGAAAATATGTTATCAGAGCACAGGTAACCACACCTTTTAAATAGCAGTAGGCCAATAGAAAAATGGAAAAACAAGCGTTATCACAGTGTAAAAACGCGATTAATACTTACCCATTTTAGAAGCTGCCGTTGATTCACTGGTAATTACTTATTGTATGATTCAATTATTAATTGTTTTTAATTCATTTGCTTCTACTTCTACTGCTGCAAGTCTTCACTACTAACAAACAAAAGGTGAATGACATACACAACAAAATACCGTTTGGTTGCTAAGTTAATTCAGTTGCATACAGTTTGTTTTATAGTAAATTTAGTTGCATAACGCTTTTAAATTTATTTGTTTATAAAAATACTTCATTTAATTAATTAATAACATTATTACTTTGTTAAAATTACATCACATTTTGCTTGGATTTCTTCCAAGACTTTATATAATTTTAATAGTTCGTTTTCGGGTAAATTCAAAGCAATATCTTTTTTCGTATTGTTGCTAAAATTATTTGTGTCATTTAAATCGGATAATCCTAATTGCATTTTTCCAATAGGCACAATATTGGTTTTCTTTCCTGCAGTAGTAATATCAGCTGAACTGTGTGTTTGTAAATTCAAATTCCAAGCAACTGTATTTAATTTATGGCACTGTTCAATGCTGCCAAAGTCCTCTTTTATATTACTGCTCCAAACTTTCATAAATTGATCCACTTTGTCTGCATTTAACTGCAGATTTTCCATCAATTGTTTCCTTAGTTTTGTCGGTTTCATCAGTATAATATTGGATTTTTTGTAGATGTGAGTTATGCTTTGGACCAGCAGCTGTAGGTGTTCTTTGGAGAACTGCAGGCTTTCGTTAATACCTTCCAGAGCTGCATTTTTTGCTTCAGCAGATTGTAAGGATGATATCAGATGAAGCAATTGTGTAAAAATATCGATTGGAATGGAATTAATAAGCTGCGAGGCTTCCAGCAATCTTTCGCATTAGGAAAAACATGGGAAAACCCAATTAAGATAAGTTATATTTTAAATTCAAGTAAAGATTTACCTTTTGTTTATTGGTATCCATAACAGGGACATGATTTTCTATGTTTGCACGCAATTTATTCAATTTTTATAGGAAATTAGGTGATCTTGTTTTTGTTTTAACACTTGTTTTATCACATTTGGTGGCCATTTTGCTTTAGTTTTTGTGTTTATTGAGTTGCCTAATAACATTTTTTAATTATTTAAAAATTGAAAGTTTTAAAAAGTTTATTTTCCTTTTTTTTTAAGTAAATTTAATAGTTTTTAACGGTTTTTTCTTTATTAATGTGAAAAATATGTTTATTATCTTTTTAAATGTACCTCTTAGTAAGTTATTATTGTTTCTTTTAAAAGTTATAAACAAAACGATAAAAAGCGCGCATAAAAGTAAATTTAATTGTAACTTTCATTTGGTGTTTTAAATTTACAAATGCTTCAATTAAATCCATTGATTTGCAATGCAGTCATTTAGAAAAATGGTCATTTTTGCGAAATACTTCTCTTCGTCTAATTGATCACGACCTTTCATGCTGTCTTCTTTTAGATCTTTCAATTCAATGGCCTTGTCGCTTCTGGTAAATATGGGATTGAAAAGATTCAAAATATGCCACAGTTGTGACTGCACAATGGACCGTTTAATTTCCCTGTGGAAAAGCTGCTTGGAGAACGTTTGATCAGCGTTTTCGATTTGATACTCCTTCAGGACTTTTAAAAACGTTGAGTAATAGTGATCAATTAATTCTTTGAAATGATTTCTAATCACTTGGTTTTCGCAGGACGTGTAAATGAAGAACAGGACATCATTTATTGGATTGCCGTAGACGGCAAGTTGGAAATCCAAGAACTGCATTTTAAGAGGATTTCCTTCGTCATCGTACTGGATCATCATGTTGTTGGTCCAGAAATCGTTGTGGACAACTGTAGCGAAGGGTTCTTCAGCCTCCAAGTGTCCGTTATACAGAAACCGGCCACTTTCCATTAGGATCTTAGTTATAACGTCGATATGTTGATCGAATTTTGCGCACGATTTAATGTTTTGTACAATTTCCTCAAGGAAATTCAAGCGGATTGCCTCCGGCATAATTTTCTCATCGAAATGTCCCTTTTCGATGTGCTTCTTAACGGTTTCGTTAAATAGTTGCGCCTGGGTTAGTTTCATGGCAATGGGGACGGCATGGAAGGCGGCCAAATGTTCTAAAATAAACTTTGCAGTTTGTAAATTGAAGCCCAGCATTCTGTGGCCCGTTTGAAAGTTTTGTATTTTTATGTTCTCCAGAAGAATGCAGAAGTCGTCGTCGACCATTTCGCTGCCATTGCAATTGTAACGACCGCCGTAGTATTTAGGGAAAAAGTCCCAAAAGAATTTGCGCCCTTTTTGAAAGTTCTGTACACTTGGAATGATTGTTTTGTAAAATTGTACTTCTTTTTTATAGCTCAGCTGAATGTTGAAGATTTGTTTTACAAAGTCTGACTGCGCGCAAGTTTTTGCAACTAATTGCAACAGTTCTTCATATTGTTTCCCTTCGTCTTTTAAAGTTAGGGCCAGTGATAACATTACACTGCCGTAGTTTTCGCCCGGTGCCGTTAGATTTTCACATTTCACACTTTGAATTTTCTTCTGCGGCAGTTCTGTTGCCAGCAAACTTTGCAAGTGTTTTATTTCGATCATTTTCTCGTTGCAATTTAGAGAATACTGCAAGCAATTCTCGCGAAAAGTGTTTTCCTTATCGTGTTTTCAGTCATTCTCTCCCACTATTTTTAGTGCAGTTGTGTAATTATATCTCAATTTACTATAATTAATTTCCACTTGATTTCTAGTTTAGCTGTTAGATAGATAAATAAATAATTTGTTTTGCCAAGGGCGAACTAATATTTTGTTATTCTATGATATTTTCCGCTCCCTTCTCTCTTTTATATTGACTGTTTGGTTTATCACCAGTAGAACAAGCGGTTTAACACCTCTTGAAAGACAATTTGTCATTGTTTTCCTTGTGTTGACTGTATTTAAATAAATTACCACTAATTTGGGCTGGTTTATTATTCTATTCGTTATTCTGGTTTAAACATTATATTATTTTTCGAATGAATTCAAAGTGTTACCTCATAGTATTTAAATTATTTATTTTTCAATGTGTTTATTTATTTACTTAGATTTGCTCTTGTTAATTGTATATTGCGATATTTATTGTAATACATTGTTTGAGTTTATTAGGTTTTTTATTTGTTAGTTTAAAAATGTTTTAAATTATTTTTTGTACGTTTAAATGAGTTTTAGTAATTAATTAATCATATAGAGTTATTTTTGAATACTTTTTAATTGTTTTTTTATATGTTTCAATGAGTTTAAGTAATTAATTTATTACTTAGGGTTGTTTTTTTTTATTATTTTCAATAAGTTTTAAGTTGTTAATACTTTTTATTGCATTTCGAAAGTTATTTGCAATTTTTTTTATTAACTTAAGTTGTTATTGTTAGTTTTGTTATTGGTTCTGTTAATCTAATTAGTTTTAAACAAAATTAACGCAAATTTGCGAAGGCAAATAAATAATTAAAAAACAAAAAAACGCACAATAATCTTATATGAAGTGCTGCACTCTTTTCAATTGTCCTTTCCTATCAATTAATCTCTCTAAATATCCCTAATTATTCATTTAAAATCCAATGAAATGCAAAGAAATTTTGCGAAAATTGACGCAAAAAACCTCTTTAGAGAGTTACAGCAGCGACACCTCTCTTTTGTGAAACTAACTGCGCAATAAAAACCTCTTTAGAGAGATACAGCAGCGACGCCTCTCTTTTGTGAAACCAACTACGCAAAATTAACCTCTTTAGGGAGTTACAGCAGCGACGCCTCTCTTTTGTGAAACTAACTACTTAAAATAAACCTCATTGAAGATTTAGTAATAATTGTAGATGCTAGATTAAGTTCAAATTCAATTTCAAATAATATTTAAATAATATAAGTTTTTATTGTTAAATTGGTTAATTTGTATCAATCTTATTGTAAATTTATTGTATAATTGTAGTTTAAAGTAAAATAAACTATTAATTGCAGTTCTTTTTAATTTAATTGTTGTATTTCAGGTACTTTCATCGAAAACACAATCAATCAGCCCTTTTCAGAGCTAACAATTGTTATATACAGTACTAACTTTAAAACAAACACTTTATCGAATGATAATAGCTCTTTTCAGAGCTAATAATTGCTATAAATAATATTTATATCAAAAGAAACACTTTATCTAATGTTGAATCCGCTTTGAATAAAGAGAACACCAATTTGAATTTGAATTTAATTATCGTTTGTGGACCTTATCGTAGACAACCAGATTTACATCGTTCAAATTTCGCGCTCCGATTTAAAATTGGATTTTTCGAATCCTTAGAAAATCGGGGATTTGTATCAGGAGTAAATAAGTTCGAGGAGGTAAATTGAAATTTTTTTTCGCGCGCTCCGATTTAAA
>JASKGO010007915.1:0-34237 GCA_030556065.1 Holobus sp. GC000080 | reverse complement strand
GGTGCCTCCGCTTCCGTTTCCATGGCACTTGCCATTAAACTTTTATATTGCACTTTTGCTATTACCAGAAACAAATTTTATATGATGTGCACTCTATAACAGCTGTCGTGCGAATGATCAACAATAAAAATAACATTTTATTAAAATTTAAGAATATTAGGAGAAAAAAAAAAAGATCTTTGTTAAAAAATAAAGATTTAAAAAGTCATTTAATTAAAAGATAAATGATAATATCAATAAAAAAATCGGTTTACAAAAACTTTAAGAGAAAAAATATTGCATTAGAACTGAGAATAAATTAAAAAGCGAAGGAGTTTTTTAGATAATCAGATGTGAAGGCGCCGGTTCACCATATTTAAATGTACGTTCTTTAAATATTAAATTAATACATTTGTGACAAAATATACTATTTATGCAAATATAAGAACGATTTTGAAAATTTGCATCATATACATGGATCTTTTTCATAAAAACAAAAGAATTATTTCGTCTTTTTTTTTATTGACAAAGTTATATGAATTTAAGGTAGCGGACAAAATCTTAATAATATTAAATACAAAGTAGCAATTAACTGATACAAATTCAAATTCTCTAAAAAAAAAGAGTAAATAAAATTTTACAACGAAATAATAAAAATGAAAAACGATGAAACGATTAGGACTTTGAATGTAAACTTCAAACACAACAGGAGCCGACCGAGCATACACACATAATCGAAATTTTTGCAATTAGATGCAGTCGCGCAAACAGTGAACACACATATTTACAATGTGTGCAAATGCGAACGTCCATGTACCCATTGCAAATTGTCGTCGGTGATGAGCAGCGAATAATTTTCCGTTGCACATTCGGAGCGAACGAAATTACAAAACGAGTTCGCTCGGTGCATGTGTGGAAAGAAGAGTCCTCTGTGTGCATACTATATGATGCAAATATCGCGGCGCGCATTTAATATTAAATGCAACGTCCAGCACGCGTAATACGAGACGAAAAGAGCGACGAATCCACTAATGATTATATCGTGTGCATTCATTGAACTGATCATTTTATTTACCATATACTACGTATACAGATATAGTTTAGATGAGTTAATTTCCAGCACTCAATTCGCATTATCGCCAATGCAACAGACGAACAATTCTGTCGTTCCATTCAAATTATAATTGCACAAAACACAATAAATTCAATTTTTTTTTTCTAGCTAATTTTTGCAATATTTTGCAAATATTGCAAATTTTTTCAGCGCAGAAGTTGAAAAAAGCAATGCTGGATAGATTTGTCGGAATATATGATGCGCGAGAGTCGAGAAATAAGGGCATAAATCTGCCGCATGCAACTGCATAGATGAGGAATAAAAAGTGCAGTAAATCTTTCGGTGTGCACGAGAAGAAGCTTAAGTGCTTGCAGCAGAGCCGCCGATAAATAATACACACATATAAAGGTGTCATAAATAGGGAGTAAATATATTTAGTTGAATTGCAAATTGTTACGTATGGGCGTCGTTAATGTGGGACTCTTGGGGGTCAGCTGTAAGTATGAACACAAATATGCACTACACTTGATTAGTTTCCTTCCACTTCGCATATAGCGGCGGCCGCTTGGAATACGCAACGAAGGTATAGTTTGTTGATAGATTGTCGGCCTCCCTCTGGACCATCTCATCTCTATGTGCATTTTGATATGCGAATTTAATCCCTGAGATTGCTCCGAGAGAACTGATACCCATTATACTACCATCTGCATGCACACGGCCGACGTCGTTTCGTATAATTGTCTACAGTAAAAAGTCGACCCCGTTAAGCCCCTTCTATTTTGATTGCTGCTAATTGATTGTTACTTGCTAGTTTTCCCCTTAATAATTTATTCAAAATGTACTTTTATTAATTTTATTGTTAAATTGGTAGAGAAGAGAAGAAAATGTAGCATTAGTTTAGTGTTAATTTAAAATAAAATTAAAAGGCGAAGAAGTTTTTTTAGATAGTCAGATGTGAAGGCGCCGGTTTGCCACATTTAAAAAGATTTTATTCAATATTAAATTATTACAATTATAACAAAATATACTATTCATGCAAATTTACTGACGATTTCTTCTTTATCTAAAAAAAAATGATTTGTTATGAAATAAATTTTGAGAATTAATTCCAAGAAAAAAAAAACTATTTGTGATAGAAAAAGGTAGTAATTGTTCCTAACAGTGGATTCAAAATTTGATATCAGTTTTCGTGTGACAAAAAAGGTTTTTTTTTAACTAGTGCTATTAAAAAAAAGTTATTGATTGTAAGTTCAAAGAGAAAAAAATATTTCATATCCATATGCAGAAAAAAAAAAAGATTAATTTGGGCAAATCGGAAAACGATTGCTTCCACTCTAATAAGTCAAGTAGGATTGCTGCTATTATGATATATCATTCAGAAGGTATTAAGAAGAAAGGTTTACTATGCTATCCATGGTCGTAGATCGAGGGTCCGAAGATTTCCGGCGATGATGATGTATCGATCGCTTAATCTCCTGCTTAATTCCATCGTCGCCGGACTTTCGGCACGCTTCAGTAATCCGCCGCACCGACGTATCGTTTTCCCGAATAAATTCATACTGATTACTCAGACTCAGACGAACGAATTAATTCGCCAAAAATTTCCAATAAAACAAAAACGCAAAAAATAAATAAATAATGAAAAGAAGAAAAACCGAAGGACGTGTTTGGAAAAGCAAGCAAAATCAGAGTGTTTGTGCTGATGAAGAGAAAGCGTTCGTCAAGAAAAAAAGTCCCTTTCGGGTCGTCGAAAAAGAGAAAAAGGGCGTTTGTGTCTGTCTACAGCAGCAGTAGCAATAGCAGCAGCATTAAAAGTCCCTGCGACACGGTGAGCGAAAAAGAACGCAGTGAGTAGCAAGGACGATTTTATCGAATTACCGGGTCAAATAAAATCAGTCGCAATTGAATCAAGTTAAAGAGATTGTCGCCCATTACTATCACATCCAATTCTCGACTCCCTTCTTCGTTCCTTCTTCGCTATACTATTATCGTACCGCAAACGCTCTCACACACGCACAATGCCCATGATTTCAAATACAAAAATGTCCACTTTTATTTACAACTGTTGTCATTTTCATTTTTAATTGAATTGATTTTTCTCAATATAAATTCGGCTCTTTTTAAATAATATTTAATAAATAATATTTAAAAAAGTAATTATTTATAGTCAAAATTCAAGAATTAAAATTGACAAAAAAAAAACTGTGTAGACCTGTTACAAAGAAAAACTTAGCAAAATAAAACAACTAAATAAGAGCTGGACAAAGAGAGACACTTTTAGAAGATTGTTAGTGTCGGGACGTGCTTGTGAATGAATTATGTAACAACAACAGTGTTACGTTAACGGATGGAGAGTCCCAGAGCGAGTCGCGTATCGCGTAAATAGTGTCTGCTGGCTTGGGTGCTGCGTCGGCGATGGAAAGGATGGGATCTGAGGGGTGTCCTGTCCCTATAGGACGCGCCTGCAACAGATATGTGGGCTACCGACGTCAGCGCCGTCCCCAACCGTCCCCATCGCAATCACTGTAATGTCGAAACCATGTAGCCCAACTCCGTTAATGTCCTGCTGAGAGACGGCCCACCAACCAACTCTCAACAACTACTACTACTACTACTACAACCTCACGAAACACTCAAACAACAACTGTAACACCTTCGAAGATTTCTCTTAGGGGCCGGAAAAGATGGAAGAAGACAAAACAACAATAGCTCGATATATGAAAATTTACAGAATGGAAAGTTTATGGTAACATATAAAGCACAAATGAATGTATAATGTAATAAATTTCCTTTAAATAGACAACATTTATGTAACATTCTATTTTTGAAAAAGTTCCAAACATTACAATTGATTGTTTTTTTTTTTCTTATGAAAGAACGTTTGTGGGTTTGCATGAGTATCTAAAATAGCAAACAGAAACTTACAACTACTTATTTTAATATATTCAAAACAATTTTCCGCATTTTTTAATAGGTTTTCATTCGAAAATCCTAACAAAAAGAAAATTATCCTTAAAATTGGGGAACCGAATGCAGCTGGCACCACTATACACATCCTGCTGACATTGGTGGCGCTGGTATCGGTATGACAGTTTCCAAAATGGCGTCCTAAGTATTTTATCATTAATGAAACACAATTAGTTGTTATGATTCATACGATTACTAATTAAGTGTTTATCATCAGACCTCAAACTAAATGCGGTGCACTATAATGTGCCCACCTAGTAAGTGAACAATTACGGTTTTAAAGCTGCTGCGAACGGGCGTTTCTCTGTAAAAAATATTAACCTCTTTCCTGCATTCTGCATCAAACAAAAAACGACTTCAAGTTGCAGTTTATCGCATTACACAGTCACAATAAAAAAACGATGTTAATCACTGTGCTATTACTCTTAAACAGTGCATCAACAGTCGTGTCGACGCAGAACCGCAACGTGAAAATCGTTTAACAATTTACGTCCACCCAGAAGTGTTGCATGCACGCTGAACATGGCGGAACTTTGTGATAACAACAACAGTAGCGAAGAATCCGACAACGATAACGTTCAGAACGAATTACAGGGCGTTTTGCATAAGTGGACTAATTATATACACGGCTGGCAAGACCGCTACATTGTCCTCAAGAATGGCAACTTGTCCTATTACAAGAACGAGCAAGAATGTGATTATGGATGCAGAGGATCTTTAACTCTGGCCAAAGCCACAATAAAGGTAATCTGCAAATAAAGCAAAGCAATTGAAGAATTGTCTAATGTTTCTATATTAATTGCAGCCTCATGAGTTTGATGAGTGCAGATTTGATGTCTCAGTGAATGATTGTGTATGGTATTTAAGGGCTACTTCAGAGGAGGAAAAACAGCAATGGGTCGACGCATTGGAATCATATAAAGTAAGCATTTCATATACATTTAAAGAACACATAAAAGATGGAATGTAAATTGGCACTGGCACTGGATATTCTAATTTTGTTCCAAGGTTATTAGATATTGTAATACAGTTGGGGATTCCATTGCTGATTAATTAACCTTGAACTGGAAACATTGCTCATTGCATCATCAACTCTTTTAGCGATACTTTACAGTTGTACTATGCAATTTTAGGCCGAGTCTGGATACGGGACCGGGTCGGAAAACAGTTTGAAGAGACACGGATCGACCATCAGTCTCCAATCGACTACATTTAGCACAGCTTCCAGTGGTAGTTTCAAACGTACCGGACGCAATTTGCACGAAAAACTCGCGGAATTGCAAACGTTCAAAGATATACTCTGCAATCAGATCGATACTCTTCAGAAATGTTTTGATATTTGCGCGGATAATGAGGAAAAGTTGAAGAAAGAAGGGACCATAAATTTAAACAATGGTCAGTAAGATGATAACTATTAGACAAGAAAAGTAATAATTGTTGATGCAGATATTTCCGGTGTAGATTTCAAAGGGGAAGCCATCACTTTCAGGACCACTACTAAAGCAGTTCTGGACACGGTCGCCCATTGCGTCGATTTACTCACGCAACGCGAGGAATCCTGGGCGAAACGCTACGATCGCGAGCGGGATTCCCGCAAGAAACTGGAACAAAAGTACAAGGAATGTCTGGATAGACTACACGTGCATAACGTTCATCCAGGACCCGATTTAGAGGTATTTCCTTTTTTTATTAATTATTTCAATTAATTTATTAATTCAAAAAGTATATCGTTTGACTTTGACAATAAATTGATGCACTTTTTGAAATGCCATTTCGTATTGAGAAACTTTTTGGAAATGTTTATTTTTCAAAAACCAAAAGTTTCCTTTTCAAGTAAATTACAAATTGCGATAAATCATGTAAGTCACCATTCAATAGCCCACGTACTGTTTGCGTATTTGCAACTGGCATTTTATGATAAATAAAAATGCTAATAATAATAAAAAAAAAAACCGGAGTTAAAGCAGCTGATAACGACCGTTCATTTGTAAATCAGTGTTTGCATATTTCCGATGATGATCTGTCCCCTCCAACGCCGAACTTCTCTGTGTTGAATGTGCAATGTAAATTTACCAAGCAGACGCTGAGAAATAAAATTCAAAGCGCGTAATTAAAATCTAAACGCGTCCAGAATAAATTGCACATTGAATTTCTCTATTCGGATATGCAATCGAGCGCTCCGAAACGGCGAAAAACTTTCGTGGAGTAGTCCCCCAAAATCGGTGTCCGCGTTGACCGTTGCGCTTGCCAATGGAAACAAAAGCAGTGACCGATTAGGTCAAAGTGCTATCACCCGTCGAGTTGTTCATAACACAAAATAATCGAAAATGCCTCAATCAATTGTCCGTATGGCAGTTGTGAGTGTCTAGTGCGGCGCCCGCCTCGCTTATTTCCATTTAGCTTACTGTAATAATCAATTGGTTGGAATTTTCAGGAAGGCCCGCACAGTGTTATAGGCGACGATGAGTTTTACGATGCCGTCGAGTCGGGATTGGACAAGATGGAAGAAGAACAGGAACTCAGGGAACGTCTCAAGAGCGGCATTTCCATTTCGCCACCTCCGCCGGTAATCAGTCCAGCTTCACAGCACAGATTATGGCCAGAGGTATAATAAACAAACACTAATAATAATTGCCAAGTTTTCTTTTGTAAATGTTGCTTCACTTTTAGATCGACAAAATTGTCAAGGAACAAGTGGAGATGGCCCGTTTAGATGTGGGCGAATGCGGTGTCGGATGGCAACTTTTTGCCGAAGACGGCGAGATGCGTATGTACAGACGCGAAGAGGAAGTGGACGGGATGGTTGTCGATCCGCTGAAGGCGGTGCATACAGTTAAAGGGATCACGGGACACGAATTGTGTCACTATTTTTTCCATCCCAAGTACCGTTACGATTGGGAAAGTGAGTATTTAGCGCATGGAACTATAATAGGAAGGTGCTAATTGCACTAAAAAACGCATTCGTTTTTTTTATTTGCAGCCACTTTGGAGAATATGAAAGTTCTGGAAACGATAGCCGATGACACGTTGGTGTTTTTCCAAGTGCACAAAAGGATATGGCCTGCTAGTCAGCGAGATAATCTCTTTTGGTCGCATTTGAGACGTCTGCCCAATGATCAGGATAGAGACGGACCGGACATTTGGGCGGTTGTTAATAATTCCACAGAATACGAAGGATATGCTGTAAGCGATTTGTTGCTGCTTTTTTATCAAGCGGAATTATTTATTTGTTTATTTATTGTGTAGCCGAACAGTGGCAAATGCGTAAGGATATATTTGACCGTTTGCTTGCTGTGTCAAACTAGGGTGGATCCTCCAAAGGATGGTGCGCCTATTACTAGAGATAACGTTACTTGTAAAATTACTTATTGCTCTGTTGGTAAGTTATACATTTTTTTTTTTATAAATAATTGCAATTATAGATCCGTACTTTCGGGGAAAAAGTGATATTTTCTAAATACGTAATTTTTGCAGTGAATCCCGGTGGTTGGGCTCCCGCATCGGTCCTTAGAGCTGTCTACAAGCGCGAATACCCGAAATTCCTGAAGCGTTTCACGGCATTCGTAAAGAACCAAACGAAGGATCAGCCTATAATGTTTTAGCGGCAAGGCGGTTTTTAAAATTAGTGCTGGAGTCGGGTCGTTTTTATTTTACTTTATTTTATATAAACACATACTACACACAATCCACGTCTTTTTATTTTTTATTATTTATCGTAAACATAATCGAAACACAAGTAATAGATTGGAAAAGTATTCTCTTTTAGACCTTTACTTTTTATTAATTTTTTAATTAATTTAAGACACTCTGAATGTTAAAGACTGTTAGTAAAGGAATGCCTTGGGAAATCTAAAGAGTTAACAAAATATTTTATAAACTGTGAATGAAGAAACTGTTTTCAAAATGTCCACTTTATGCGTTTATTCATTGAGTATAATTAAAAGAAAAAAAAAAGCGGACATTTTGAAAGAAAGTCAAATAGTTTGTGTAAAAGTCTAATGTATTGTTGTTAGATATCTGTGTTTTTTGTTTTGTTAATTTATGCAATCTCGTTAAGTGCCGTCCTCTCTTCTATTCTAAATACTTGGTGTTTGCTTAACTGATTGTTGCTATTAAAAATAATATTGTTGGTTAAATACTATAAAGAAAAGAGTAATTACGCGTGCGGTGATTGAGAGCGCGTCGCTGGGTTTTATAAATGTACAAATTCAAAGTCTTAAAACAAAAATACTGATTGATATATTATTATTACTATTATTATTATGAAATTTATGTAAAGAAGAAACAAAACGAATTATAGTTTATGTAAACGTTAGATTTTATAAATGTGTTTTCTAAAAAGCCACAAAATATATACATTACATCCTCCTCTGCGAATTGAAACGACAATTATACCACAACAGTCATTTTTTAATAACAAACATAGAAAAAAACATCATTACAAACAATTAATTAATTTATTGGAATAGAAAAATCAGTGCGCAATCAGTGGATTCCTTCCAGAGGCGAAAACGATTTGTACTGGTAAAGTTTGTCATCGCCGTAGCCGTAGAGCAAGCGCCCCACACCGTTTTCGTCATAATAAGGATACCGATACTTTGGTCTAGAAAAGTCAATCAGCGCATCATTTAAATTTAATTTATTTTAAAAGCGCAACTACTGACCTTTCAAAGTATTGAAAATTAGGGGCTCTAGGTGTCAAAGTGGCCTGAACAGCGAAACAGAAACAGAACAACTACAAAGAAAAAACAGATGAAAAACACGTCACACCCACTAACTTCATTTCCAAGTAACTCCATAATATTTACCAAGAAAAAGAGGTAATGCACTTTATTAAACATTTTACTGTTTGCACCAAGCGCGGAGTTGCGTACACTTTTACTCTCTTTCTCGAACTGAAGTGACTCGAGCGGCCGATTGAAAGTAAAACCGAGTGTACAAGGTGAAACTTACCTAATAGTGGAAGAGAAAGTTCACATTCGGAACTTAAAAAAATTTCTTTTCGGCATTGTTAATGAATAATTATTTACGCAATTTCTTGTTTATTATAAAAAAATCTATATTTACTTTATGTACAAAAAGTTTTTCGTAAAAAACTACATTTGGTTACTTTTGATGGCCCAAAAGATGCGCATCTCTTATTCTTTGTTGCGCTAATCGCTCTTGATCTAACCCATCGACACCCAGGCCCAACCTTTCGATGGCTAATTCGCCAAAACGGCCGTTCAGTTCCTGGTACTGTCGCGATCGTCTCACGGCCTCATCGGGATCGAAATCCCAGTGGGTGGTTTTATGCAGCACAGGAATGCCGAATAGATTGTACTGAAGGAATTCTTTGACGAAGGTTACGGTGCACAAACTGCTCGATACTATTGATAGGAGGAAAACGAACTAAAAGAAATAAATACGGCAAATTATTAATAGTTTTCTTTTATAATCGACCACTAAAAGTTAATTAATTTATTACTTGGATAGTTCTTATTGCAGCCATTAGTTATTGCACACGTGCACACTAACGTGAGGAACGAAGTAATAAACCGATAGTTATGTTATGTTGCATAAAATATAATCGGCCAAGTGAAAGCCGCCTCATATCATTTTCACTAAGTGGTTACAAAGAGGTGGAAGGTATATTTAGTTAATTCACTAACTGTGCGCAAGCAAAAACCAATTATGCACTAGAATTTTCCTTAATAAATCAAACTGACTTAACAGGTCATCTCTTAAATTTCTGATTGATGTTCTAAGAAGGTTATTGCCCTATTGATTAGAATTTTCTTTACGAAATAATGTATTATTAATTATTCTTAATCTTGTGGAGAAATTATTTTTTTTTAGCTACAAAATGTTTGTTCATGGTCGGCGAACTTCCTTGGCAATAGTTTTTTTTTTTAAGTTTAAATGATTTATATTCATTTATTTAATAAAGAAAGTTTAACAAATTTATTTTACAGCAATTAAAATTAACTATTTCTTAATTGTATTTATGTTTGCTTTAAGTTCAGTTTAAAATTAATAATTTCAAAAATCTAATATTTAATCATCTTCTATTTTTTTATGAGCAGAATTTGTGTAAATAAAAATTAATAACTGTTTTAAACACTGTATGTAATTGTTATTTTTCTCAATAAAATTAGTATTTTTTTTACAAGCAAATGGCATTCTCGTAATTTTGAATCAATATTTGTAAATTGTTAGTGATATTTTTAAAAGAAGTAACATGTTATATTTAATAGAAAATAATTAAATTTATACAAAAAGTAAATTTTATTTTTTACTTCATGAAAAATGTTGTTGACAATATGATTTAACAATAAGAAAACTTTTTTTTTTCATTTTATTGCATTCAGTGAAAAAAGTCTCTTTAAATTAATAATATTTTTTTAATATAAAAATAAAATTCACCAAATTTCAAGTAAATAAATAAATAAATAAAAATGTACAAGAATTAAAGATATTATTTAAGTTAAAAAGATTAACCGATTACTATCATTAATAAAGTAACCCTAGAGACATCAAAGTTTGATCAATAAATCTGAATCAGCAAACAAGAAAAATGGGTGACGAAGATTATTCTTTCAAGGAAAAACCACAAGAAATAAGGTAAGTAATTCCAATTAAATCAAAATAAAATTTAAATCACATAAAAAACATCTTTAGCTCAACAAAGAAAACTTTTGAAAATACAGAAGACCTTTTAAGTTTCTTAAACATCGAACATTTAGAAAAACTAAAACAGTTCTTTAAACAATATCCAAATTCCTCAGTAACAAAGAACGAATTTCTGCAAATAACAAAAATTTTAGGTATATAAAAAAACTCCAAAAAATAATACAAAAGTAACTCTGCAATAAATTACAGAAGACTACGACCGATTAGAATCCCTTCTTATTGATTTATTCAACGAAATTGAAAGTAACGATGAAGGCACAATATCCTGGAACGCATTTTTAGACTACAACATAAAATTTTTACAGCCGAAACCGAAAAAACTACTGGAATTTGGCACATTTACCTATTCTATTCCACCACATGTGAAAGTAATTGTTTATATTATTACCGGTAAATTGCTTAATTAAAAGAAAAAACAATTGTTTTTGTTACACAGAGAGACCCGATTGCAAAAATCGTCCTTTTGGAAACCGGCGAAAACTTTTGCTACGTAATTGTAAGCAAATACGGCCGCGTGGGTCTTTACAATGGAAACCTGCACTTTTTAAGCTTATATTTTGTAATAATGACCAAAGAAGACACCAAGAGACACAAAGAAACCGATCTAAGGAAACGCTACCGATGGATCACCGACGCTGTCTTCTTGCCGGACGTAATAATGTTGGTTTATGTAAATTCCGCAAGAAGTATGTGCATTTACGATGTCCTAGGATTGAAACATGTACCATTATGGTTCATTTCCGGTTTTCCGGAAGTTATCGAAGTAATGATTTTCGATAATTTATCAGCACGTGATAATAATAAATTTGCTAAAGGATTTGCTTATTTTATAGAGTTTGCATTTTATTTCCGCAAAGGACAATGAGGAAAAGCGCAAATTGTGCATGGGACTAACAAATGGGCAAATTTGCGTCATGATTTTTCAAAAACCCAACAATAGGGAGGAACTATTGCGCAGGACAAACGATAAATTAACGTTTCTATTTTATACGGTACAAGCAAATGATAAAATTTATGCAGTTGTAAATTTACAAACTTTTTCTAGGAATTAAAGCAGCAATACGATCACGTGAAAATTAAAAATTTAGGATTTGTTCATAGAAATATCAGCAGAAAAATCGCCACTATTAAAAACGACCACTTACTTGTTTCATGCAGTTGCGATCCTTATAATTCCGTTGTCATCCGAGATTTGAAGCTGAAACCTGAAACAAAATTTATATTTTCAATGAAATGGGTAATAATTACAAAATTTAATTTAAAAAAAAATTCACATAACAAAAAGTTAAAAATTTTAAGGGCGCTAATTGTTTTACAATAAGCGAAAAATTAAAAATGTTAATAACCGGAAGCGAGGACGGTAAAATACGTTTGTGGAACTGTTACGAGACAAAAAAACCAACAGACATTTTAAAATTACACAAAACTGGAGTCCTAGATTTGGTCCTTTATGAAAATACCAATTTACTACTGAGTTGTTCAAGGGATGCCACATTGAAATTGTGCGACTTAAAGCATTTACAATGTTTAAGTAACTTTACCTTGAAATTTCCACCAATTTTCGAACAAGTGGAAACCAAAATCGAAAATATTCATTGGCCACGGGAAATTTTCTATGCTGGGCCAAAAAAGTCTTTGGAAAAGTTCGAAAATAAATGGGAACGGGATTTTTTATTGATTACCTGCAGTAATTATTTAGCAACTGCAAAATTGTACTTTATGGATGGAAAAGAAAGGTACGAAAGTGACGAAGCGGTCATTTTGCCGCCGCCTCCCCTTCAAAACAATTTTCTGATTCCCAAAGATTGGGAAGCTTTAAGTATTACCAGTGGCAATGATGAGGAATCGGAAGTAAAAATTCCAATTGACCAATTTGAAAAATTGGATTTCATTTTGAAGAAAGACTTGCAAAGTTTAGGACTGGCAGAAGAAACCATTAATTTTAAAATAGCCGATTTGGAAGAAAAGAAATTAAAGGTTTTTTTTTTTGAATTTTATTTTTAATATTTTTAAATAAATATGCCTTTTATTTCTTATTTTTTAGATGAAATGGGCAGTTGAAAGAGGCGCTCCTTTTTTGGCACTTGATTTGTGCGAAGTAAAAGAAATTTCGCTGCCTTTGAATTTGCCAGTTGCATCCTCCAAAAAAGGAAAGTCGATTGCGGGAAAATGTCAGAAATTACTGGACGAAGCTTCGAATCATTCCAAAATTTTCTCCGATATTAGTTCTTCGACTAAATCTTCTGTTTCTTCAAGGACTAGCATTATTAGTTTTGAATAAATTTTGTATTATCTTTTTAATTTTTTACTTTCCAAATAAATCTCTTTTTCTTTTCTCTAAATTTTTAAATAAATTCTTTTTTGGTAATTTAAAAATACCCAATAATTTAAGAAACAATTTTTAAGAACAAATTTTAAAAATTTGCCTTTGCTGTTATCGATTTTTAAAAGAAGTAAGGTTATGGCAACAATTAACTTCTTTGGAAAGCAGACTAAATAAATTATTTTTAAACAAATTACACCGCAAATTTTTAAATAAAATATATCATCTTACATAATTTTAAAGATAACTTCAAAGATTACAAAACACATATTTAATAAACGTGTGTATCCCTCCCAAAAAGCCAGCTGGACCTTGGACTTTGTTTCACTGTTGGCTGGCAGAAATCAAATAGTGCATAATTCGTGCCACAAAATTCGAAAAAACATGATGTTTTCGGGACACACACGAAGGGCCCTACAGGTAATACCCAAAACAAAAGCCAAATTGCCAAAATGCAACTACATTGAATTATTTCCACAGCTATCTTCAAAAAGATTGCAGAGCACTTTGGTTATTGCAGAACATAATGATGAAGTCCTTTCACCAATAACCCAAAATGCCATTACAGCAGCCAAAAAGATTGGAGGAGAAATTACAGTTTTGGTGGCAGGCACCAAATGTGGCCCTGTAAGTTATTCATTTTTTTTTTTCCAAAAAAACCAAATAATATATAATTATTGGAAAATATATTTAGGCAGCTGAGGCTGTGGCAAAAAGCAGTGGATTAGCCAAAGTATTAGTGGCTGAGTCAGCAGGACTCAAAGGATTCACTGCTGAAAGCATAACACCACTGGTATTGGAGCAACAGAAGAAGCACAATTTCACCCACATAGTGGCTGGTGCTTCTGCCTTTGGCAAAGCCTTGCTGCCCCGAATTGCAGCCAAACTGGATGTCAGTCCAGTGTCTGATGTTATTGGCATCAAAAGTGCTGATACATTTATCAGGAGCATCTATGCTGGTAAATATTAATTATTTTCCCCATAATACAACGAAAAAATTGTTAAACAAAAAATAAATTCTCAGGAAACGCGATTCAGACTTTAACAGCCAACGACAAAATTAAAGTGGTGAGCGTTCGCGGTACAAGTTTCGAGGCCGATAAATTGGAATCGGGATCGACGGCCATTGAAAAGTTGGACGGCAATTTCGGCAGCGACCTGACCACTTTCGTCAGCCAAGAACTGAGCAAATCTGATCGTCCGGAATTGACCAGCGCCAGTGTGGTCATCAGTGGCGGCCGAGGCATGAAGAGTGGCGATAACTTTAAGTTGCTGTACGATCTTGCCGATAAGATGGGAGCCGCTGTGGGTGCCTCTAGGGCTGCTGTCGATGCTGGATTCGTACCGAACGATTTGCAAGTAGGCCAAACTGGCAAGATTGTTGCTCCCGATCTATACATTGCCGTGGGCATTTCCGGAGCCATTCAGCACTTGGCTGGCATGAAGGATAGCAAAACGATAGTGGCAATTAACAAGGACCCAGAAGCTCCCATCTTCCAGGTTTCTGATTACGGATTGGTCGCCGATTTGTTCAAAGCCGTTCCCGAGCTCACACAGAAAATTTAATGCGAATAGGTTTAATTAGAACAAACGAATTACGATTCCTTGATTAACTATTGATTTCAATGAAGGTTTTGCATTTTTTCTTTCAATAAATTTCAAATAACAAGTTGGCTATTAATGATTTTGTTTTTGTTGTTATGCAATGCATCACAAGAAATTTAATTTCTTCTTTGAAAATAGTATAAAATGTAAAAATATAGCTTTCATAAGAAAAATTATAACTTACTGGCGTCCTTTCCATTTGTTGCTAAATTTAACAATCGCAGAAGAAACGTAACACTAGTCTGCAACCAAAACCAGTATTTTAGTTGAAAACAATTAATAATTAACAAAATAAACAAGTGCGTATACCTAAGAGAGTCACAGAGATACTTTCAATCACTGCAAGCACTAATGAAACACTTAAAAACACAGAACTTCACTAAAAGTTTAAACAATTACGTTCGTTTTGCAAGAACTGCGAAAGAACTGTTGATAAAAAACAAAAGCCACTGCAAACTGCTGCCAGCGCCACCTGCAAGAAAGTTCTTAGAAAAATGTGGCTTCTGTGAACTGCATAATAAACAAAGTGTTTTTTTAGTTTTTTCAAGAAAACCTCCACGGAAAGAATGTTTGAAATTCAGGAAATTAATGCAGAACACAAAGACTTAATCCACGATGTGGCCTACGATTATTACGGTGAACGCATGGCTACTTGTTCCAGTGATCAGCATGTTAAAGTAAGATAACCTCTAAAAAAATTTTAAATACTAAATTCTCTGAAAAATCGAAGGTATGGGATCAAAATTCCGATGGCAAATGGACACTGACGACTCACTGGAAAGCTCACAGCGGTTCTGTGTGGAAAGTAACTTGGGCACATCCAGAATTTGGACAAGTATTAGCCACTTGTTCTTTTGATCGCACTGCTGCTGTTTGGGAAGAAATAGGTACATTTTTTCCATGAAATTTGTAAAATGTATTGAGAATTAAAACTGTTTAGTGGGAGAAACACCTGGACCTGGTGAAAGAGGCACCAGACATTGGGTTAGAAGGACCAATTTGGTTGATTCTAGGACGTCAGTTACTGATGTTAAATTTGGTCCAAAGACACAGGGTTTACAGTTGGCCACTTGCTCAACGGACGGCGTGATTCGCATTTACGAAGCACCGGACGTTATGAATCTCAGCCAGTGGACTTTGCAACATGAAGTGCAAAGCAAACTGCCTTGTAGTTGTTTAAGCTGGAATCCCAGCCTTTCCAAGTAAGATTCACTTTTTTGCAATAAATTTTATTTGTTTAATTGATAAATTAAATAAATATATTTTTTAGAATGCATCCACAAATGTTAGCTGTTGGTAGCGACGATCCAAACGTCAACAACGGCGGCAAAGTGTTCATTTACGAATATTCCGGAAACGTTTTCAAAAAGTGGACTAAAACGGAAACCTTAAATAATATCACCGAGCCGGTCCATGATTTAGCTTTTGCTCCCAATTTGGGTCGCAGTTTTCACATTCTGGCTGTTGCTTCGAAAGACCTCAAGATCATCAACTTAACACCTGTCAAGTGAGCTTTTAAAATGTTATTTCTTATTTATTCATTTTTGTTTTTTTAATAAGAAAGAAAACTAATTTTGTGAAATATAGAGATAATGCTGCATCGCAGAACGGTGTTTCCAAACTTGACATACAAACGGCCGGCCACTTCGAGGACCACAACAGTATAGTGTGGCGTGTCACCTGGAACATAACCGGAACAATTGTGGCGTCCGGAGGCGATGACGGTTGTGTTCGCATGTTTAAAAGTAAAATTCCTTAAAAAAATATTTTTTTTTAAATAATTTAGGAAAATTTTTAAATTTTGCAGTGAACAACATAAATTCTTGGAAACCGGTGGCGGCGCTTAAAGGAGACGGGACGCAGGCAACAAACGAGACTCATCGTAACTCGGTGACGAGCTTTCCGACGGGGACGCCGGTTTCCATATCGCAAACTGCCAGGTATATAAAAATGGGATCTATTTCTCATCCTAGAGATGTTCCTTGGCACTAATAATAATTCGCTTAAAAAAACCACACACAAAAAAAAAACTACAGCTACAACAACAACAAAGGCAGCCAAGCAAATTTCGAGCTGCCTATGCTTTAGTATTAGTCCTTCGTTTTTCCTGTTTGTCGATTTCGCTCTTGGATTAATTAATTTCCGTCTCTAATAGTATGTGAAAAAAGAAAAACTGTCGCTTAATTCTCACTCTAAGAATTACATCTAATAAGAAACTACTTATTTGTAAGTGAAAACCTAGACTGTAAATTTGACGAAGTGCCAGCAAGAAATGTGTTCATTGATGACCCCATACACACATTCAGATTAATTTGTTTTTTGTTTTGGGTTTTATATCGCTAAAAAAAATTATTAAAAAATAAATGAAATAAAAAAGTGAGCGATTACACACAAGTAAATGTAGACCGAAAATTATACAGAATAAACACTTGTAAAATACATCAATATTAAATTTTTTCCTTCTGACACCTTTTTCAAACTCTCTCCAACAACCAACCCTCTGTACGTTAGAAAAGTGGGCGCTTTCGATACAATTTTTACTGCATAAAAAACAAGTCTGTGCGCGACGTTTTCACTCTTTTCTGTTTCCGGGGGTGGTGGCGGTAAGTGTTTTTCCAGTTTTTTTTTTCTTGTACAGAAAAAGTTTGGGGTTTGTGTTGATAACTTTTTGCCTTCGGTATTTTAAAAAACAATTTTCCAATTTCAGCGGCGGTCCTTTAAACAGATTGGTGCAGCGTGGAGTCAGCTATGCAATTAAACCGGAAAATTACCCGCCAAACATTCCTCCATACCTTTTCAAGCGCATCCGCCAAAGTTTTAATTCAATTTAATCATTCGTTCATTTAGTAGGGGCATAGGATATAGCGCATATTTTACATAGTAGTTTGCTGGGTGCTTGCAGCGAACACTAGCAACATAATTAGCTGATTTCTGAAACGGATTACTTGCACAGCAAGTGGAAAACGAATAACGAAATGTGATCTTAAAGGGAACTTATAGCGATTCTTGCCTTCGTTTTGTGATAGATAGTATTTTTTGCACAGTATATTTTTTTTAATTTTGAAAAATTTTCAAATTGTAATTGTTATTTATCATATGGACTTGTTAGAGGAGTTTTCATTGAATTTTATTACATAATTTTGTTTTACATTATTTTATTTTTTGTATTGTTTCATTATAAAAAAAAAGTATAATTTTCAATGTCATATTATTTGTTAAATTTTAATTTAGTTTTTTAATTCAATTACAAGAAAAATGTGATGTCAAACAGGGTTTTGTACGAAATATATCTAATTGTTAAGTGTTTGAGGCATTAAACTTTTCAATAAAAACCACTAAATATATTTTTTCATACAAGTTTATTACTTTTCGAGTCGCATTAAATTAATTCATTCGAAAATCAGCGTTTCATAATTGCAGGCTCTGTTTTCCTGGAAATATTTCTAGTCATGTATCCCGCAATTGAACGTGCTATGGGTTCATTGCTTAAGTCTGCTCAAAAAGGAAATCAACAAAGCATTAAATTAATAAATTAGTCCCCCTGTCTCAAATTATGGTATACATTTCTTTAAATATCTTTGATTATCGAAGACAAATACATTTAACAGGTTGTAATTATTTTATCTTAAATAACATTACTATGTTTAATTTTGAAGTTGTAGTTTGAGCTCAAAATAAATTTTAACAGTCATTATTAGCTAAAAAAGATAAAAAAATAAAAATTGCAGCCGCTACGAAAAAATTGTATGGGAGATTCAATAAATGGAATTAGGGGCATATACGATAGTATGAGAAAAGTGATAAAAAAACCAAGAAACTGATTTGACTAGCACAATAAAATTTTACAATTTCTGCTTCAGCATAAAGTAGAAAAGTAGGGAAAAAGGAAAACGAAGCTGCAACAAAATTCGTAATTGCATACCAAAATTTTTGGCAAAATAAAAACAGAAATGTATATGAAAATTTGGGACAGATGGAGCAATGAAAAGCGCCGACTTACAAGTGCGGGGTTTCTTAACATGACGCTCTTCAATAGCATTTATGGCGTTCTCCAAGTTCTGCTTTGTGGTATTAGTATCACGCGAACGGGACATAGTTGCAGCCGGATTGACGTGGGCGCTTTTTCTCAACTGGGACGTTGGCCGAGGTGCTTGTGGAGTCGTCAAAGGGGGCGGTTGTTTCACGATAGGACTCGCTGGCACTAACATGCTAAGGTTTACCGAAAGTTTTTCGGTTGCGCGGCGTCAAAAAGGAACCAGGACAGGAATATAGTATTAAAAAAAAAGAGGAGAAAAACAGGAAATGAAGAGGGTTACCTTCGTCTTTTCGCTGCACGATCAGCCGTGTGACGGGGCCCGCTCGACATGGCTCTCGTCTGAATAGAATCAGGATTCAGGGGTTGTTTTTCTTTTGTTGTTGCGCTTGCTGTTCTTGCAGATTTTCTTTAAAGACGTTGTTTTTGCATAAATAAATAAAAAGCCGGACAAATACTACTTTGTGAAATTTGCAATAAAAAAAATCTCCCAAATGCATTTAAATTCGAAAATAAGCAATAGGAAAATAAAACCTGAACGATTTCAAAGAAAAAAAAAAAAGGAAGGAAAATAGTTGCAAAAGAAAAACTACCTAACAGGTATAGTGTTCCTAATGATCAGGTCCTGTCTGGTGGATTTATTACTGCGTGTATTGTGCGAAGAACTCAAACAGCCGAAATCCATCAAGTCATTAATGATGGGATAGTGGTGCGAATCGTTCGACGGCGTCTTCGCCACCGCCTCCCCCGCATCTCCGGCCGCCGCAGACGAACGCGTCAAATTGGCAATTATATCGGGAACGAGCAACTTCTTATCGTTGTTGTCCTTATCGTACAGCACGCTGTCGTCGGAAACTTTCCTCGAGACCACCCGGGAAAGCCGCAAACATTTGCCACCCCCAGTTCCACCTCCCCTAGCATCGGAATAACCGTTCCGTTTGCTCGCAATATTCGCTCTATTCAATTTATCCACGTAGGTAACGTTCATCGACAGTCCTTCGTCGGCCTTTCCGCTCTTTATAGTTTTCCTTGTGGCCAGCAGTCTCTTGAGGTATCCGTCGCCACAAGCGCATTTAGGGCACTCCTTCGAAGGACTCCTCAATTCGGTAAACTTCGTTTCGGTGCTTCCACTGCTAGTCGTCGGCGTCTTTAGCTGCCTTCGTTGCTGCTGCTGCTGCTGCTGTTGCTGAGGTGGAGCTGATTTAATGAGCAGCTGCCTTTTATGAGGCGTCGATTTGCTCTTGGTCTGTTTGGCACTCTCGGTGCGTGCATTTAACGATCCAAGTGTATGATTGTTGTTGGCTCTCATCACCACCGGGTCCCCGTTTCGTGCAATTGCCTCCGACATTCGTCGGTGACTTAAAATGTTGTACAGACCGGCTACGTTGCCCTGCCGTTCGCTCTTCAGGGCCATTTGGGCGTCTTCCCAATTGGCGTTTATAATAGATGCCACTTCTTTCACCAACTACGAGACAAACGTTGTTTCAGGATAAAAAAATAATTGTCTTGGAAATTTAAGAAAAAAAAGAAAACAATTACTGAAATTTTTGCTTGCGAATTAAGTGAGGGCATTGGATTCGTTTGAATTAAAAGGCGACCTTTTTCCGTTACCCACGGATGGTACACTAGGTCCAAAATGTTGATGCGTTTCGAAGAATCGGCCACCAGAAGTTTGCCCATGAGACATTTAAAGTCAGAGGTGAATAGAGCCAAAGCTTTTCGATGAGGGGTCGATAAGCCCTTGTTGATCTGCTCGAGAAGTCTTCGACGATGCTGCGAAACAGGACCTCCGTCGCGGGTACTGCTCACAAAGGGCAACTGGCCCACTACCATGCCATATAAAATTACACCCCTGCAAATAATCACTTTTTTTTCATTCCTATTTCAATCAATTTTGTTTTGTTTCTATTTTGGCAATTTTTGTTTCTGTTTTCAAACTTTCAGAAACTTTTCTAGTCAAAAAAGTAAAAAAAAAACTAATAAAAAAAAACTAATCAAAAAAGAAAATTATAAATAAGTTTAGTTTTTTCAACGCCCTGTATAAATTTTCAAATGATGCAAAAAGTATTGATATAAGGAGGGAATTTGGGGTGAATTTAAAGCACAAAGAGGAGTTTTCGAAATGAATAAAAAAAGAAAAACAGAAAAAAAAGAGTGGAAAAATGAGGACACCGACAAACTCCAAAGATCCACTTCCGGGCCATAGTGTTTGCCCTCGACGAAGAGTTCCGGTGCTGCGTACTCTGGAGATCCGCAGTGAGTTTGCAACAGTTCGTTGCCACTGAAAGCGTTACTCAAACCAAAGTCGACGATCTTGATGCGATCATTAGTTGGACAAAGCATTATATTTTCCATCTTTAAATCCCTGAAAAATACACACTTTTTATTCTTTTGTGTGTGTGGGCGTGTGTGTTTTTTTTCTTTTTTCAGTTTCCAGTAAGCTTTTTCTACTATGAAAAAAAGAAATTGCTGAAAAAGCAAAATAATCCACCATATTTTTATAATATTTCTACTGTGTGTTTTTTAAAGTATAAAAAAATAAATAAAAATAATATTAAAAAAAAAAAAAAAAATTTACGTAAAAAAAAGCACACCAATGCAAATACAATTACAACATTAGAGAAGTTTCAAGCGAACAACAGAAAGGGATAAAAAACATCCTTTAAGCACTGAAACATTTTTCATAGAGCAGCATAAGCAACTACAAGAAGATCGAAACAGACAAATTAAGTTTGATTAATGGAAGAGCGGCAGTACATATATTATGCTGATAGAAGCAATAAGGATCCGGTTTTGGGAAGAGAGCGTCGGGCAAAGATGATATTTAATAAGCCATTTCATTTGCAGACAAGCAGCAGCGAGCGAGCAGAATGCGGGTCCATCGTTAAGGCCGATGCAATAAAGATTTATTAATAATGATAAAAGTGCTCCAGTTGTTGTCGTTGAAAATTGCGCGACTAGCTGCTCCGCTATCGCAATAAAATAATGCATTATCAACATTTGCCAAATGAATCTCTCGCAACATGCCATACACTATGTGTACTATATCGTACTATAGTATAAAAGTGAAGTAAAAAATCGCGCTGCAGAGAGAGTAGTAGTATTCGGGCAAAAGTTTTATTTAGTGCAGAGTCGTAAACTATAAAATTAATTTAGTGCTTCCGTAAATGCCCACGCAACATACATCGAGACGATATTATTGCCATACTTTTACACACGATACGCTCAAATAAGTAAAATATAAAATATGCGAACGGTGAAATAAGTCAGACGCGACTCCATAAGTGTATAGTTGCTTTCAGTGGTGGCGGGTGGGTGGCGATAGCGGCGGTGTAGTAGTGTCGTGTAGCGTCTAGACCGGCGCCTTCACATCGGCAATCTACTGGCGATGCATTCATCACGCAAATTACCACCAGATAAAGATATTGTGTTTGCGCTTTTTGCAATTAAAATTTTATTTATCGCTAATAAATTTTTATTTTAATTGCTAAACTTAAGTGGTTTGCTTGTATAGGTATAGATTAATTTATGAAATTTATGGAAATGTTATGTTTGTTTTAATTGTAATTATGATTCATTTTATTATACTAAAATAAGATTTTATAAAACATTTTTATTGTTTAGATATATCACTTGAAATATAAATTAAAAAAAAAAAAAAATAGAGAAAGAGAATTGAAGAAAAAATCAAAAAGCGCACGAAGAAAACAGCATCCGCTGGAAAAGCCTTATAAATTTTTGGAAACAGTTCAATTATTTGGTCTGAATTGTCGGGGGGCGGCAGCAGTGTGGCAATGGAGGCAATGTGCAAAGATAAGTAAAATTGAAAAATGCAATTTTCAATTTGTAATACATTTAAAAGGATTAGAAAAGCAATTCCCGGAAAGAAATAGTGGCCAATAAAGAGAAGAGGGCGCAATTGTAAATTCGCGTATCTCTCCACTTTCTGCAGATCTGCGTACTTGCGGTACGTCTTACAACTCCTCCAAATACCCTCCTATATGAACATACATGCACACACACACACACACACACACACACACACACACACACACACACACACACACACACACACAGACACAATTCACATACATAGATTTGGACGAAGCGCAAAACAAGGAAAAAGGCTCTCCGAAAAGAAAAGCGAGAAACGCAAAAGGGGCACGATGCAATTTAAGATAAGACATACGTTGTTGTATATGAGAACAAATACCTTGGAAGCTGCAGCGTTCGCCGCTTCTTCGTTCTTCGTGCACCAGATATCTTTCTCTTCGCGCTGCAGTATGGATGGCTTTTTCGGAAAGGAGGAAACGCGGCGCGGCATACGTAACAAACAACGCTACTAACTGCATTTAGAGAAATACGATGGCGGTTCGAACGAAATGCACTATTGCCGCTGCATTTAGTGTTTTCAATGCTACTGCTGCTGCTACTGCTAGTGCCACTGCTGCTGCCGCTGCTATTGCTAACGCTCGAACATCTAGGAGGAAGAGGATGGCAAAATTGCACAATGTGCAGAGACAAACAACCGACCAAAACAACAAACAAGAAGCGACTACTTTATAACACCTACTTTACGTGCATTTTATGGCTTGTAATGCATGTGTGCAGCGTGCACGTCTTTCGGTTGCATCCGAGCGCTGCATTTTTTCTCTTGCACTTAGTTTTCTTTTGGATCTAATTCAAAATAACTGTTCAATTTTACTTTTTTTTTATGCTCAATTAATTAATCGAATATTGGAATTAAAAGAAAAATAATTTGTAAAAATAAATATAGAATTTTAACATTTGAGATAAGAAACTAAGCGACTAGTACATCAGATTTAATCCTTTCTAAAATTGACATTTAATGAAAAAATGTTTTTCTGTTTTTTTTTTTATTAAATATATTTAGCTATATTAATTGATAACTCCATTAATTTACTAAAAAGTTATATTAATTGTACCTTACAACATGTTAATGATGTTTTTTTTCCCTATGTAAAATTTAATAATTTTCAAAAAAAATTGCTTAAAGCACTTTTTTTAAATAAAATTTAAGCTACAATTTATAAAAATCAAAATTTTCAAACAAATACCCAAAAAAACTATATCCGAATCAATATAATAAACCGATTAACAGCCTCAATAAAAAATATTTATCCAACAAAAACATTTAAAACATTTCATTAATGCAAATCTACCATTAAATAACTGCAAAAAAAAAACATAAAACACAAAAACGACGAATAGAGAGCCGTTTCGACAAATTTTATATTAAACCGGCAGCAAGTTCATAAAATAAACGTCAGCCTATAAATCGGCATTCAATCGCCGCAATCAAAAATGTATAAATATTTACGGATTTCAAAGCGATCAACAAAAAGTATTCGCATTTAAAGCACATAGTATACCTACCACTAAAACTGAATAAACAAAATACCCAAACGGATGAAAATTATTCTATTTTTCGCTGGAGGCGCGCTGCGCTTCAGGCCAAACGTTGTATTTGCAGACCGCACAAGCTGCACTCGTCGGCAACCAGCCGTCTCTCAGGGCACACAGAGTGCATGCAACCGCCACGGCCACCACCACCGCCGCCGCCTTTGATAGATGGGTCCGTTTTATTTATTGCTCATTTCATTTCGTTTCTGGCTCTCCGCACGATCACCACTGCCATACCGCAGGTCGGAGCGCTCTCGAGGCCGCCGCCGCCGCCGCCATCACGGTGGCGGTTCTCTTTTGACCGGTGGTGCAGCGTTCGGTGATGAATGTCCCTGCCATGTATTACGGTGTCAGCGCAGTATACGTACAGGCGACAGCTTTATTGGCAGCAACAGCAGCAGTAGCAGCAGCAGCATGGAGAGTCCGTTCGGTCACTCGGCGTTGACCGCCGCTATAAAATTGCGGTACTCTTTTTTTTGTCCTTAGAACTTGGAGCACTTAAAGTATGAAACGTTATATTGCTGCTGTAATGTTTTTCGACGATAATATTTTCAAAGCAATAGGTGGTTTTTTAAAGAAATCCAAAATTAAAGGTGGAAAGTTTGTCAAAATTTTTGCACTTTTCTATAATACAAAATTTGGTCAATTTTTTTAAATAAAAAATTCAATTAACTATCTTTAATTAAGCAAATATTGGTATCATCTAAAATAAATTTAAAAAAATCTTTAAAGAAAAACCACTGGAAAATAATTGAAACCTCCAAGTAGAATGAAACCTCTAAAACGCGAAACGAAAAAAGATTTTCTTGTTTAGTCAGCAGACTTTTTCCGCAATTAATAATTTCGCAGAGTAATAATTATGGCAGGCAGTGATAAAAGAGGTTCGTGCTTTTCAGACAAAGTGCTGCTACTGCTTCTGCTGCTGTTGCTGCTGTTACCACTATAGAAAAGAGGACCAGAAGTGTGTCTTGTGAAAGGTGCCAGCGACCAAATTAGGAGGCAAGCGAGCGAGAGCGTGGAAAAGAAAAACGAAAACTGAAAAATAGAAAAAAAAAAAAACAAGTAGTGTTTCGAGGAGCGGACGAAGAAAAGGACTTTTCGGACGGCGTACGAATCGCGATTTTTGTTGCTCTTATTTCGACACAGTTCGTTCGTCTACACTTGACGACGACAACTGGAGGCGCGGGTGGAAACCGGACGGATGGAGGCGGAGGCGGCGGTAAAGGCAACTCCGGCTTTGGACTTATCTTCCTTTAGCGGTCGTCCAACGTCAAGTACCTCGTTAAGAAGACGCCGGTTCTCACTTCAACACCTCATTTATTCGCTAGGTTGCGCGCAAAAACTTTATAGTGAAAATTTTATGTATACTCTGGTATACTATAGTGGATGGGGGCTTGGCAAAAAACAGCTTCGCTCCACTTGCAAAAATTTTTGAATTTCAAAAAGAAGTCTTCCTTGCATTTATATTAAAATTCTTTAGAATATTTAAAGATAAAGATTCTGTTAAAACAAAATTAACATTTATTTCAGTGAAAAATCATTATGAAATTGTAAAAATGCAAAAAGAAAATTATGAAAATCGGTGGAAAAAGTTTTTGAAGTTATTTTCCGAAGGTTACGGAGGCCGCATTCCATTGGGATACCAATAAAACTTCTTAGGCCACTTAGGCAAGATAGCTTTATTTTAATTTAATACTTGTTTTTTGAAAACTTGGTCACAGTAACAGCTGCACCCATTTTTATCGGATTTGAAATGCATTTTTTTGCTACTACTAAAATTGTTTATCTTTATTTATGATTTTCCCTGTATACAAGGATGAAAACAAATGTTGCAAATTGCTCAGAATTAACCCATTTTTACCCCTAAAAAGCTTGAAATTTCTCTAGGAATTTAGTTTTTCAATTAAAATCCCAAAAAGCGATCGCTTTAAATGATTTAAATTTTTTTATTATTTAATAGGTATATTGATTTATTTCTTTCACTTTTTATTATTATTATTATTTATTTAAAACTAATGAAAATTATTTTCTACTAAAACATAAAATAAAATTAATGTTATTGACTAAGCTGATGCAAATAGTTCATAAAGTATAAAAGGAAAAAAAGAAAGAAAAGAAAAAAAGTAATTTAAAATTGATGGAAAAAGGGTTTAATTTAAAATAAACATTTGAAATAAAGTTCCAAAAACAAACATCGGACCTGTACACTTGAGGGAAAATAAACGTGACATAAGCAAAGTTGACCGAAACAGTTTTAATAGAGAACATATAGGGGCAATGAAAAGAGCGCAAAAGGGAGACAGAGTTTAACCGCCAACGACGTAAACATTCATTACTAATGTCGCGCGGAGGTGGAGGTCGTCGGCGGCGGCGACGGCGGCAGCGGCAGCACATTGCTGTGTATAGTAGGTACATATACGGAACACACGTCGCAACTTTGCAATTTCTCAAATAATAAATGTGAAATGACATGCTCTCTCTTTCTCCATCTCATTCTTTCTGGCCCGTTCATTTCATTCGTATATAGAAATTTATATGGCCACACAAAATAAATACACGCAGTTGTACATGTAAATCCAAATAGAAAATATATTTGGCGTAAAATTAAAATATTGAAAATTTAAGGACGATTGATGTTAATTTTAATTCGAAATGTAATTAAAATTGTAAATGAAATAGATTTTTTTTTAAATTTTAAAGATTTTCTGCATGGATTGGATATACAGAATGACACAGAAAAATGGTTAACCTCTTGCATTTCTTTATTAATGAACTGATTTTTATAAAATATTACTGGATTTTAAAAGACATCATTTTAGACTTCAGTCTGATAAATCGACGTAAATTTCAATTTTCTACCACTTCCGGTTTCACCGAAAGTTATACTAACTATGGATTTTCAAATGACAACCCCTTCTTTTTTCTTTTTTTTTCTTTTGGGTCCTTGGGTCATTTTTAGTATAAAAACATGCTTATATTTTTTTAAAAGGAAAAAAAAAGACTCAGGAATCAGTTTAAATTATTTCAAATAATCTGAAGTTATGTTAAAAATGCACAGCACTCAATTCGGATGAATTTAAATAAGTGATTTTTTTGTTGTTAAATTATTTAGTAATTTTGATGTTTTCCTCCAAAATAGTTTTTGTTTAAATGACATCACAATGGCTCATTAGGATTATCAAATTCCTCATTTTAATGAATCGAATGATATCAGATATGTCACATCACATTATAGAATGAATTAAACAGATGTAAAAATTAGATTAATTTAAATATATTTTATGATGTTTAAAGTAGGTATTTTCGCAAGTTGGAAGCTGGCGGTGGATGCAATTAGTATAAGCCAAAAGCCATATTGCAATAGCGTATTGTTATTGTTATTTGAATAAAATACTGTGCGTTTTTAACGCAACCTCAGATTACTTCAGTTAATTTGAAGCGATTCATATAGGTTTCTAGAACTCCATCTAAAAATTAACTTTTGTGTCAATTTAAAAAATAAAAATTTACACAAAACATATTTTTAAACAAAAATGACCAAAGGAATTCACAGAAGTGAAAAAAAAAACTGCCTTCAAAAATCCAAAGTTAGAGTAATTTCCAGTTAAATTGGAAGTGATACAAAATTGAAATTAACGTCAATCTTCTTTTGCTTATGTGAAAAATTTCTAAAAAATCTGCAGACAAAAAAAGGAATGAGAAGGATGAAGAACCACTTTTCGGTGTCATCCAGTATGTATAAAAACTATTAAATTTCCAAGACACACTGTATAGAAATTTATACGGAAATAAATCTCAGTATTTGAGAGCAGTATGCGAGCTTATATAGCTAGCAGCAGCAGCAGCAGCGGCGGCGGCAGCAGACTAAAAGTGCAATTGCAAAAGCGCGGAGAGCTTTATTGCGCGTTGCCGTTACTGCTCTGCCGGTAGGAAATTTGTGGATTTCGTAAATGGCGCAGCAAAATAATAATAAAGCAAACTCATATTATGCCCGGTGCCATTAACAAGACAAATGTTTTACTTATATGTGCGCTCAGATATGTCGTCGCATTGCCAACAGCCGCAATATTCGCCATCCAATGCATTTATTAATCAAAACAACAATTCGACGTTTCTTTAAAACGAAAAATTCCCCATCCAATTACCCACACACACACACAAACACACACACACATACAAATTGCAACTATCTGCATTTCTGCTTGAGTGTGCGTGCGTGTGTGTGCATGTATAATGTGCACATACGAGTAGTGGACCGGACAGGCGAGCGACCGAACGGAAGAAGAAGAGCAGTAAAACGGTACAAAAACGCACAAAGGACCGAAATGCAAATATAGCGAATATATCGGCCATAATAAAATAAATTTTATAAAAATCATATCTCGCTCTGTGTTCTTCCATTTCTGTTGTTTTTTTTTTTATTTATTTTTTGTTGTTTTTGCATGTGTATTATTTGCACAGAAGAGCAAACAGCAGAAAGGACACAAAGGAGAACACGCACACACAGAAATGCAAACGCAGAGAGTGACTGTATACCAATAGAATATATTGTTGTTGTTGCTGAGCTATATGGCAGGAGTGCCTTCTATAAAAGAGTGTAGTGTATGTGTATGTGTATAAAGCATAAAAGAAGTAAAAACAACAACATTTTCCCTGCATACTTGCCTGCATTGCATGCATACACATTTATTGCCCTTTTATTTGTTTCCGCCATCTCTTGCTGTTTCTTTTACTCTTTTGCTGCCGTTTTCATTTGCAAATTTATTTTTAAAATTACCCACCCTATGCATCGTGCAATGCAATACACTCCCTTTCGCTCTCTCTCTCTCTCTCTCTCTCTCTCTCTCTCTATCTCTTTCGCTTCTTTCGCTCGCCATTGAATATGTCGCACTTTCTGGCTCTATTTGCTTAATCGTATTACATACTACTATTACGATATGTCGCAAGCAGGTTACATTAAAGGGAAAATAATTGTATTTATTCCATTTGTATCTTTCGTACTTTTACTTTTAAATAACAGCTTCTCTATTACATTTCTCCTATGTGTAAATTTAACTTCTAGAATTGTTTTAGAGGATCTTCATTTTTATTCTTTAAAATTTTGGTTTTTATTCTCTGATTTTCTATTAAATACCATTTAAATACTTAATATTTAGTGGTTGCTTTATTTCTGTCTTAATGAACTAATAGTTTTCCTATTAAAATTTTTATGGTTTGAATTAAAACTTTTAGAAGTTAAAATAATTTTTAAATAGAAACTAAATAAACTTAAGTAAATAATTTATAAGTGAAATTTAACAAAAATAATCCTAAAGAAAAACCTAAACTTGCTAAAGCAACTTTTTTTTTAAACTTTCAGTATTTGTTTCAGAAGGATTTTTCACATAATTATTTTCAACATTTCCACAAAAGGATTTAATTTAAAATTCAAAGCAAAATTTAATTAAAAGGACCATTGTCATATAATCCATCTTTTTTTTAATACCAATTAATTTATTAATATAAAAAATGCAAAATTAAACAATTTTAACCTTTAAATGAGCTCGTGCTATTACTTAAATTGAAAGTAACTGAGAAATTACAATTTAGTTATCAAATATACAGGGTGTTTCATTTTTACTTGCATTGCATGGTAACTTTTGTTAAGAATGGAAATAGAGATTCGGTTAAATAGGTAAAATAACAACCTGGGTAACCTCAAGGTAAAGAAAGACTATGTATTCATCTAAAAAGTTGTTGACGAAGAAAGCAAAAACAACTAAAATAGTAGTTTAAAATTTCACCTCCGCAAAAAATATTAAACAAAAATTACCATAAATAAAATTTAAATTTAAAAATTAATAAATCTTTTGGTTTAATTTCCTTGTTTTTTAAAATTAACTATTTTAGAAGTTTGAATGAAAAAATAACTTTAATATTTTTAATATAAAAAAAGGATATTTTTTAGTACAAAAGCCTTTAATATAACATTCAAAGTAAAATGGAAAAATGTAATAAATGGGAGCTTTTATCATGAAATCCGAATGTTTTTGATAAAAAATAGCAAAAAAATTCAATCCACCTGAAAAATTTCAAATGATAGTTTTCATGTTTTACAAATAACATTTATAAAATTTGTACGGTTCATAAATACAACAGAATAAACTAAATGAATCAAATTAAATATAAACTTGGAAGTTTCAATAAAATATACTATTGATGTAATATGTTAATGTTCATAAAAATTGATTATTAAATTTTTGATGAATATAAAAAAAATGAAGTGATTTGTGCCATTTATTTGAAAATAATGGAATTTTACATCTAAGAAAAATTAAAGAGTTTTCAATAAAATCACTTGTAAGATACAATTAAAATAAAATTAATTACTTAATTAATAGAGTTATATTAAACCTAAATATATTTGATAAAAAAGCAAAAACAGGTTTATTTATTGAATATAAACTGTCAATTTAAAAAAAGAGTAAATCGCATGTGGTTGTTAATGTGAAAGCGCCGGGTCGCTGAATTTCGCATTTCAAATACAATAATTACTTCCCGAATCCCTAATTATGATATATTTTTTTAATCTCTGGACTCAGATTAAGGAATATAAATAAACTTATCGTTTATAATAATTCTATCTTGAAAAACAAAGCTCTTTCTAATATTTTAAGTTGGGTCATTGCAAAACATTTATAATATTAACGTTTCATCATAATTATTAAAGAAAAGGGGAAAAATCATAAACTCAAAATCACATCCGATAGACTAAATATATCATAAATTCTTTACAGTATAAAGTTTAAACAATCTAAATCAAAAATGACCAATAATTCCATGCACTCACATTTTAATTTTCAATTAATAAATTTACTGAAATTGCAAAAATAATAAAACAATGCAGAAAAGCTAGTTTTTACGACGACAGCTTATCAATTTACAAAACCAAATGCTCCGCAAACGTAAAAAAAGCAACAAGAGAGTAATCTGCCAAACGCAAAATTGCTAAAACGTAAATATTCGCATGTATATTTATAACTTTAAGTAGTTTCTTCTTCAAACTGTATATGCACCAACAATACGAATGCGATGTTGTTGTTCAAGTGGATCTCTCGAGCACCACCAGAAGCACAACAGCACAAAGAAGAGCAAGCATATCCGAAATGCAACGACCGGACAACTTAAACACTGCCCCCGCAGCCCCCACAGCCTCCACAGCCCACACAACCCCCACAGCTTTCCAGCCAAATTAAACATCTCTCTCTTGCTCTCTCTCTCACTGTCTTTGCTTCTAGCTCTTACTCCATTGCAGTTGCTCTTGTTATCTCACATTGTATCTGTATATACTTGTATGTACCGACGTAATTTAATATATTAGAAAACTTTGTTCAATTTCCGTACCTAGCATTACTGCCACTGCTTATTTATATCAGCATTAGAACAGTATTTTCTACTCTGCACAATAATATGCGCGCATCAATGAGATTTGTACGAATGCATGTGTGTGTGTGGGTGTGTGTGTGTGCGTTTATCCTGTGCATTCCCTGTGTATAATAAATATTTTAGGGGCAAAGTGGATTCGAGCAATTTCGAAGCAAATAAATATATTCCCCGTATATGCCGAGTGGCTCTATTGGGGACTCCACTCCACTCGAATGTGATGTGTATTATGTCGCCCATTGTCCGTTACGTTACGTTTTCCCGTATATGTATGTATGTATAGTATGGTATGGCAGAGACCCGCCGCTTTATATCTATCGCATGCAGTATACCGCTACCATCCAACCGACTATACTATATCTAATATTTCCCGTTGATTTGCAAGAGCAATGGAATGAAGAAGAGAGACTGGCATTTGCCTTTTCGTAATTGAATTCGACAAAACGGACGCAAATGTCAAAAAGTCGCCGATTGGCAATTGGCAATGGCCAAAGAGGGTACAGGAGACAACGAGCACTCTACATATGTCCCGTCTGTCTGCACGTCGGTCCTGTTCGAGCCAGCTTATTTACAGTCATGTGCACTTACCTCGAAAGGATTCTCTCTGTGACTGTGTGCTTTCAATTGTGTGTGAAATTGACCCGGAAAATGGAAGAAAACACTCACCTGCAACAGAACAAATTAAATATTAATATTTTATTTTATTCTTTATTTTCAAAAGGAAAAAAAAAATGAAAAAATAAGAAACAATTTTTTTTTTAATATTTTGAGTACAATACGAATTTGTTATTCAAATACAACAAAAATAAATGAAAGTTTTGAATTTTAAATTTTGAACATTTAATGAGGACATTTTTTTTTATTAAGGATCTGTGCGGATGGAGTGAGAGGATAAAAGTTGCAGAGAGGGTGGATGAAAAGTGTCTGCCTCTGTGTGTGTGTGTGTGTGTGTTGGAAAATGAGGTGTGCGGGGGCGGCAAAAGGAGAGAGAGGAGAGAGAGGATAGGAAATGCAAAGCACACGTGTGCCAACCACACAACACTCTTGTGAATAGCTCGTTAGTGAATCTCTTTCCGTCTCTCCAGTTTCGCTTGTTGTAATTAGTTCGCATTTGAGACCGCAAATCATGATACTCCAGCGAACTCCAATGCAAGAGCAAATAAATATACACACGACCCACTACAGATGTAAATGTTTACTTCATTCAATTTCGTTATTAATGGGATTTATTTTAATCACGCTAATTGCGTATATTCATCTCTTACGCTCTGCTGCTGATGCTGCTTCTTCTTCTTGCTGTACTACAGTGGTTCCGCTCCCGATAACGACTCACTTCATTTCACTTTTTTCTATATTTACTTCTTAAATCTCACTGTACTTATAAATAAATACGTTAGATTAAAATTCAGTAAGCTGTTCTATATTTATTATTATTATGCTCATTATTTCTTTTTCTGTAGTTAATATGCAATTTTTTTAAGATTGTTTTTAATGGTGTGCAATCAGAGTCTACAAAAATATATATATAATAAAATAAAATATTGTTACAAATGTTTGAAAAATATTTTATTCTTGGTTTGTGATATTATTACTTTTGTTACTTTTTATTTTTAATTAATTCCTGCAATTTAAAAATTAATACTCCGTTTAAACTCCCAAATGTTTATTTCTTTAAAATCTTTCAGTAAGGAAGATAAAAAAACTAGACGGGCTAACATTAAACTTGTAATTTTCTATCGAATATTTAAGTAGTGTTTGTTCTAAACAAATTTTAATTTAATTAATAGTTAAGTTTTGTGTTCACTTGTTGAAATTGATGTATTTAATTATTTATTACGAGTATTTCAACCGGAAAACTTTAATTGTGTTTGTGTAATGACCAATAATAATGATTTCTATATTTTGTTTATCTTTTTACCATTAAATTTTTTTTTTTTAATAAAAATGTTAAAAATGTATTCAAATGCCATTTGTTACCGGCGCCTTCACATCAGGAGCTTACCAAAGTATTCCAATATGCCTTCAGATACATTTTTAATGTATGAATCAATGTTTATTATTAATAAATTATTAATTAAAATCGAAAAATTGTTATTTTCATTTTTTTAACTTATTATATGATCCATTAGTACGGTAGAAAATGTTAATCCCTCTGTTACAAATTCGGATTTAATTTAAATTTTATTTTTTAATTCAATTACAAGCAAAATGTGAATTCAAACAGGGTTTCGTACAAAGTATATCTAATTTCGAAGTGCTTGAGGCATTAAACTATTAATTAAGAACTACTAAAATTACATTTTGGATACAAGTTTAAAGTCTTCTCAAAAATGAAATTAACTAAAAATGAAATTAACTAAAAATTAAATTAAATAATTAATCTCTCTGTTTCAAATTACGCAAAGATATAAAAATCTTTCATTAACTAAGAAAAAAATTTCAACGGGTTTCAATCATTCCATCTAGAAAAACAATGATATATTTAATATTTAAGTAGCAATATGTGCCCAAAACAAATTTTAACAGTTTATCATGATTAGTTAAAAAAGAACAAAAAATTAAAACATTAAAATTAAAGTCACAAGAGCGACGTAAAAAATATGAAATTATAACCAAATTTTAAATTAGGTAAAATTTTTTCAAACTTTAATGCCAGGTTGCACCGTATTACCTGTCACAACTTAAACGTCCCTTAACTTAGATTTTCAACTTAAGGGTTAGATTCGGTTGCACCGTAAGATAATCGACACTTAAAATG
>JASKGO010007913.1:0-36272 GCA_030556065.1 Holobus sp. GC000080 | reverse complement strand
TTAATTACAATAATAATTATTAATTTAATAGTTTTACTAAAGACTAATTAGTATAATTGTACAGTACGTTTGCGGCTGTTGTCAATATGCAAAATTTGTGATTTACAACGAAAAAAAAAAACTGCCTTTTTGATGTAAAATACGCGCGCCTTTTTCTTTTTTATTTTCATCGTATGAAAAACAAAAACAAAACAAATGAAACTAAAGCGCACCATGAAGATGTAGTTTTTTTATTGCTTATTGAAAAATAAAATATTTGTTTTTTGGAAAAACAAAAATCAAAAATTAAAAAAAAAAGTACTTTTAAATTTAGAAACTGAAAATTAATTCTTTTGTTTTGCAAATACATTGTTCCCATATTCATTTGTTTCTTTCCTGCTTTCCTCAACCCTCATTTACTTTCCGTAACAAAAAAATTAAAGAAAACAAATTGGAAACGCAAACTCACCTTTCAAACCACTCGTTCAGCGCCTTCTTCCACAATTTCGTCATTGTTTTCTTCTTTTTCCTCTGCCGTCTCTGCTTCTTCTTCATCATCGTCTCCGTTTTATTGTTATTGTTCTTCTTCGTCTTCGCAGCAGTGGCTTTAGTGGTAGCAGTTGCAGTTGCAGTAGTAGTACTAACAGTACTACCATTAAGAACAGCTCTTCTTTCCCTACTTTTTACAGTTTTCCTCTCACTTAGTAATACCGACGACGCTGACACTTCCGCATCCGATAGCTAGCTGGGCCTAGACGGCGTACTGACCACCACCAGCGGCTTCATCACGTACTGCGTGTTCACCAACGGCAGCACCGTCGTGGTCGTCGTCTTGCCGTCCACCACCGCGTGATGATGGTGATGGTGGTGGTGATGGTGCGGCTGGGCCGTTGCCGTCGCAGCGGCAATGAGGTGCGCGACGGGCGCCGCGTTCGGTACCTGCGACACCAGCAGCTTCTGCAGCACGAAACCCGGATTCACCTGATAGTTCACCGGCACCGGCACCACCGATAATGCCGTTTGCTGTTGCTGTTGCTGTTGCTGTGTTCCACGTTGAACTTCCTAAGAAATAATAATTTGTTACTTTTTGCTTTTCTCTATTTTATATTTTTTTTTTTTATGATAAAATTCTAATCTTTTTTTTAATAATAAATAATAATAAAAGTAAAAACAAACCTCTTTGATGAGTCCATTAGTAACAGTAGTGGTAATACTTTTGGATAGTTGTTTAAGAGCAGTGTTGGCTTCAGCAGTTAGCGTCACTGTCGCTCTTGCTGCTGCCGTTGCAGCTGCAGCTTTAACCACCGCTTCTGCAAGACCAGCACCGTTCTCCTTGCATTGCTGTTGCTGCTGTTGCACTTGTTTCTTGTCGCCGCTGGCTAACTGCTCGCCCACTATGTCCACATGCTCGGTGAATTGCAAGCTGGGCACCAGTTCGGCCACATCCACGTCATACTTCGATGAAATTTCATTCTGCAAAATCCAAAAAATTATTACAACTTTAACAAAACTAATAAATAATTAAATTACTATGATACTTTTGCGCGAACTGTGTCTCTACATGTTTTCCTTTTTACTTTTTATTTAATTTTTTGATTCCGTTTTTAATTAAAACAATAAATTAAATTGGTTTCTTACCAAAAAAATAAATAAATAAATAAATAACAAAACACCAAAGACTTAGCTTAATTAAAAAATTACTAAAAAAACAAAATAAAGAGAATAAAAAAAAGTAATGTTTTGCAACTCAAATTTTCAAAGACAAACCTTAAGATTTACCAGTTTCATCTGCAGGTCGATCCTCTTGCGCGACAACTGTTCGATCTGCTGCTCGCTCTCCGTCTCCTGCCGCTGCAACTGCTCGATGGTCTTGCAGGCGCAGTGCAGGATGCTCAGATTGCTCGCCTTCTTGTCGTACGAACTGCTCGGCAGCTGTTTCTTCAGCGTGTCGAAGCACTGCTTGAGGAGCGCGCGTCGATGCTTCTCCAGCTTGTTGTGCATGTCGCGCGTGTCGCCTCTGAACACGAGCGGCGGCTGCTTGCGCTTCATCTCGCCGCTGCCCTCGTCGATCATCAGCGGATTGATCAGATCGAAACTGTTCTGAATGCCCAGCTGCGACTGATGCCTCGTACTGTTGCCGCTGTTGCTGTTGTTGCTGTTGCTGTTGCTGCTGCTGTTGCCGCTTTGGCCACCGGAACCGTTCGTAGCGGCAGCAGCAGCCGCCGCACCGTTCGCAGCAGCAGCACCGGTGATGGTGCCGTTCGGCGGCGACGCGCAAGACGCCGATGACGACGGCGACGACTGCGGACTGCACGTCGTCTCGTTTAAAATACTGCTTCTGCCATTGTCGAGGGACTCTACAATGCGAAAGCAAAGTATATTACAATTTAACAAAATACATACAAAAACTAAAAAAATTAATAAATAAAATTAAACAAAAGCAAAAACAATTAAAAAAAAAAAGGAAGAAGAAGAAGAAAAGATTACCTTTTCTTGTGCGCACATCGAATCCATTAAGCTGATGATGTTCATTGAGGACGGACGTTGCAGAAGTTGCAGTGGCCGAAGAAGCGTAATGTGCACGTTTATGTGCCACCGACTCCGAATGAGCCCTCTTCCTGTTGTGGCTATGCAGATGATGATGATGCTGCTGCTGCTGCTGCGGCTGCTGTTGCTTTCTTTGCAACTCCTGTCGCTCAACGTAACTGGCCGCTTCTATGAGCAGATTTAACTTCGAGACGTTCATTGCTGACCAAGACCAACCACTACGCTCTTTTTCTTTCCACAAAGCGCACCCTTTGCCAAGTTAATTACTTTTTCTTCTTCTGCTCTTCTTCTTCTTCTTCTACTGCTTTTGTTGCTACTGTTGCTATTGTTGCTGTTGCTGCTGCTGCTGCAGCCAGCGTAGATGATGCTGCTGCTGTTGCTGCAGCGGCAATTGATGCTGCTGCTGCTGCTGCTGTTGCTACCAAAGCAAGAAAACAAAACATTAGCAACCACAAGCCATCTAGACTACTTTCCTACTTATTGCTACTTATTGTTAATACTTAAACATATTGTGTAAAATCCGCCGCATGAATCTACAAACTAGACGCCAAAAAATAAAGTCGTAAAACAGAAGCAATTGAAAAAAAAAAAGATAAGAAAAGAAAAAGAAAATTGAAAAAAACGGAGGAGACACCGCGTAAAAGTCACGTGAAGAAACAAGTCTTCTATCTTTCTCTCCGCTGACTGTTTCCAGTCACACACTTACACCTCATGACTCCACTGATTTCGCTTAAAACCACGTACCTGTAGAGAACACGAACTATACGAGAATTCCATATAAAACAGTTGAAGAACGAGAGCCTAGGTGAGGGCTCCGAAGGGAAAGCCCTACACTACACGCACCCACGCATCTTCTGCTACCACTGTAGTAATAGCGGAAACCCTAGTCAAAGCGTATTCACTGTACACGTACAGTGAGTGTAGAAGCATAAGTTGATGTGTACAATGGTAAAAACAAAAGAAGGAAAGTGGGAGGCGGCACGCAAAGGCAAACGCACTGCTCGGAGAGAGTGAGCAAGAGAGATGGGGAAAGCGGTTACACGTGTATGCGCGCCTCGCCCCACTACACGTGGCACAACAAAAACAACGGCTCCGCTCTCTCTCTTCTCTTTTGCTCCTACGAATCCGAACTCCTGTCCTCTGCTACTAGCTAGCTGGTTCCCTAATGCCAGGCTAGCATCTATACATTACATACACTCCGCTCCGTGTGGAGAGCGAGCGTAACACGTGTTGTTCGGCTTCGGGGCCGGATTCGCGCGAAGCCACCGATCGCCCCTATGCCATCGCGGGAATAAAGGCGAGAATCGCTGGTGCAGGCATGGAAACCGCGTGTTCCCCGGCCACCTGGCTGCATTGACCGACTGGCCGACAGCGTTGCCACGTCCGCACCCACCGCACTAAGTTTTCCCATTTATAAAGCAGCGAGCCGCTAATTAAAAGCGCCGCGGTACTCGCGACGAGCGGCCCAGTGGAAAACGCATCGGATCCGATGCGAAAACCGAGCGATCGCATCGTCGGGAACAAAGACTGGGCGCTAGATTAGGCAACGTGCGGGCGTCCGCTTTGCTCGCATAAATACTACCACACTCTTAATACCTCTGTACCATTATATACATGCATGGACAGACAGCAACAGCACTCACCTTTGGCTTCTGCTACGTTGTTGTCCGCGGCGGAGGAAACACTGCCGCACATATGACGACGTCTAGAGAAGCACGCCGCCGCCGAGCCGGCAAGCACGAAGCGGCTGTAGCTGCTGCTGCTACTGCTGGCGGTCGCAGCAGCGCGATGCATGTGATGCTGCTGCGATTTCTTCTCTCTAGCTGCTGCTGCTGCCTGCTGCTACTCCTGCTAGTGCTGTTGCTCCGCTGCCACTGCTTCTGTTTGCTTCTCTTTCCTGTAGTTGTAGTTGTAGTCCACTAATACTACTACCACAGCAGTGCTGGTCGCCTTGCGTGTATAGAGGTAGCCACCGAGGAACGAGCCCAGCAGCGGCGGACAAAGCAATATCAAGTCTGGCCCCGACTGTGCGTATGTGTGAATCATAGGTGTGTACTGCTCTGTGTAGAGAGCGAGCGAACAAGCGCAAACTCGATGCACATCACGTGTTAAAAAGCGACTATCGACCAATCGGAACGGGACTTCGCTGACGCAACGCACGTTGTTCTCCATAGGCGTGCTCTCTTGCGCCCGCTGTGCGTCTCTGTTGCGCACAACGTGCACTCCACATGGGAACACAATGGCCGACACGCGAACCGTTCGATTGCAGATCACTGCACTCGCTCTTTTGCAACTACTGCACATAGATGGCTCGAATTACCTAGAAAAACAATTATTACTGCTGTAGAAATTAAAAATACATTGTTATTTCAGAAAAAAAAAAAAAAAAATATAATAAACCGTACCCTGTCTATTGCATCATCAGCAAAGTAAAACAATAAAAAAAAAAGTTGGTAATTTATAGCTAAGCAATCAGATTCTGCAGGTAAATCTGTTTGAGCTCCGTTTTCGGATGATTTTCGAACAGTGCAGCCCGATTTTGCCCTTCGCCCTTCTTCACCCAGTGGCCGTAGACGCGGAAGGCACAAGCGTCGATTACGCGACGCAGATTCTTCAGGCGATACGGATCGGTGCGCGCCGTGTCGATGCAGAAGGGCTCGGGGGTGTCGCGAAGGCGGCGCAGTCGGATGCAGCAGCGCACCACGAGGATCGCGCGCCGGAAACTGCGACGCGAATCGAACTGCTGTACCAAACGGCTGCCCCTGCGTTGCGGCCGAAACGATTGCTGTTGCTGCTACGCAAATTTTCAAATATTTTCAAATTTAAAATAAAATTAACATTAGGCAACCAATTTGACATTGATTGTCATGGTTACCGACAATGCAAACTTGAATAAAAAGTAATAAAATTTAATTAAATAACAATTTAAAAAAACCTAAGCAACTAAAGAGAGGAAAAAAAAAGTAAACTTACCATAGATTGGAAGAATGGATGCTCCAAGGCCTCGTCAATGCCGATTCGTTCTTCAGGACTCACCACCAGCAGTCTCCTGATGAGATCCTTGGGCGACTCGCTGATATCCGTCCATTCGGCCGAAGAGAAGCTGAAGCTGCCCTCCATTATATTGCGGAACATTATCATCTGCTTGCGGTGCCAAAAGGGCGGACAGCCCACCAATAACGTGTACATTATAACACCGCAAGCCCATCTGGACCATCATTAAACCAGCACGCACGCACATGAAAAAACACAAACCGCAAAAATACAAAATGCACAAATAAACAACTTTTGTTTTGCAACCGTTGCTAAGCAATTGTTGTTTCCATTGTTAGGCAACACACATTGCTTAGCAAATGGACCAAACAGTTTTTTTTTTGCTTTCAAAAAACAGGAAAATAAAAGGAAAAAACTTACATATCGACCCCGAAGGAATAACCGGGAGCATCCTCCAACATATTGGCTCTCAGGGTTTCCGGCGCTAGATAACCTGGCGTCCCGCAAAGCTCCTGAAGCGTTTCGCCGTCGTCCAATCGCACGGCGAATCCGAAATCCGTAATTTTCACATTGTAATTGTCATCCAGCAGGATGTTTTCCGGTTTCAAATCGCGATGCACTATTCCCTTGCTGTGAATATACTGGACCGCTTCCAGGATTTGCTTCATCAAGTATCTGGTCTTCTTCTCAGACAAGGCCACCTTTGATGTCAGATAATCGAATAGTTCGCCGTTCTTGCAGAGTTCGAATACCAAAAATATGAAAGTTTGCGACTCGAACACGTCGATCAGTTCAACTGAATTGCAAATTTAAAAAAAAATCAATAAAAAAAATCCAATTAATTGGGTTCAACTTACTGATGTAAGGATGTCCGACAACATATTTTAAAATATTGATCTCCTGTTTGGTCGCTTCGGTAGCCGAATAGCCTTCTGCAGTTGAATCGTTGCTCAAATCGATGATTTTCGCAGCGTACTCCTTGCCAGTTTCCTTTTCAATGCACCTCCGAACTGTTGAACTGATACCTCTGCACCAGAACATTAATCAAATGCTAATTTAGTGAATTACTGCAAGCCTCACCTGCCTAGGATTTCCTTCGGTTCGTATTTCGCGTAAAACTCCTTTGCAGCATCCACATCAGGCAATTTATCGTCTTCTTCTTCTTCTTTAGCCATAACTCCAACCACCTCAGAGACTGCAAACTTAACCTAAAAATAAAATGTAAAGTTGTCAGCACTGTTTTTTTCCCCCTAAAAAAATCCCCACTTACTAAAAACGTGGCGCCAAATTCAAATCGGGAACGGTGTTGTAAAATACAACTAATATATTCTTAAAAAAATTCGTAAAAACCTCTAAAAATCGGACGGATTGAAACGTGGAAAGCTTAATTAAGTGCACTTGTTTAGATATGAGATTCGATCGGCAGCGTGGAGCGGAGCGTGTCGGTGCTCTGGTCCGTATAAAACGAAATGGACCTCGTTTGCGGCGGCTCGGCTTCTTCGGAGGCGGTTGTTAGCTGACCGGCATCGTCGAAACAGTGCTGTGGGGCGTCGTCGGTCGAGACCCCGCCAGGGAAGGGACTGTCGATGCATTCAGGGACTGCATGGTGCCCATCTGCAAAGCACAAATCATTTTAAAACATTTCCACAGAAACAGAAACAAAAAATGTGATAAAAAATCAATAAAAACACAAACAAAAAGTATGATTAATAGCTTACCGCCACCCAAATGAAACCGCTCAAACGTCTAGCATGCGCAAGTCAATCAATTACAACTACTTATTACTAATTTAGCATAATTAATAAGGAAAACAAGCAAAAAAAATGTAAAAAAAAACGTTACCCTTAGGTGCGCCAAGTCTTCCAATTTAGTCAAATCGTGCAGTTCTATGTAAAACGAGTAAACCACAAGCCATCCGTAGAAGCAAACAACCAGAAACAGTGTCCAGAAGAAGACAACAATAATATTGTAGCCGAAAACCATATCGTTGACGATATAATAAAAGAGCACTCCGACGAATCGGAAAAGCGTGAAGATTCCAAAAGCAATGATCCAAGGCACCATTTTTCGCTCGTACTCTTTGCGCACGGCAATAATCAGCATAATACTGGTCACAAAGACAGCCAGGGACATCAGCAATGAAAATATGGCAATCATAACCAGTGTATTGCGAACTGCAACAAAAATCCATTAAAACTAACAGAAAAAAGGCAATAAAAACAGTAACATTACCGTGTTTGTTGCCTACATAGACAAACTGATATGATAAGAAGTGGTAGCCGTAATGTGTGGACCCGGGCGATGCCATCCAGTAGCAGTACATATCGAAACAAGCAAAGATGGCCGTCAGAATGGACAGACAGAGTGTAAAGATGCCCATGTAGAAAGCTGTGCGTTGCACATCCCAAAAAAATGCTTCGGTTACTAAAGGCTTCTGATACCATGGCGTCTTGAGACTCTTCATGCTCATGCCGCTGCGTAAATTCGCACTGGACCTTGTTGTGACATGAGAGTACACCGATGGAGTCCCTGTTGGGGACTTCTTGCCGTAATTCATCTAACAAATACCGCAATTAACAGATGCTTTACTAGTTTATCAATTAAGATGTCTTACCGCTGCTGTTTTCGTTGATTATTGCTGGTTTTTTTCCGCTTTTTGTGGCTTTAATTAAAGGTAATAAGGCCAGAGGTGTGGCGTTGGTCTGTTTACAGCTTTGACGTTGTTGTGGTGATTGGTTCTGTGTTTAACTGGTTGCTGTTATTGTTCTTGCGCATAAAAAAGTTTTTTTGGTAAAATTTAGGGGAAAATAACAATCGATCAATATTTAAAATAAGTTATTAAGGTCTCGAAATTATTTAAAGCCTTAATTAAGCAAAAATTAAACTATTAAGTTGTAAATTTGAAATATGGCATTGATAGGCAACTTAAAACACTTCATTTGAAAATTTTGTGCGCCAAATTTAAATTGCTTTCAGTTAATTTTTAACTATTTCAAGAAAACTGATTAAATTTCGCTATCTTTAATAATTTTTTTCTGTTTTTATCAATTCATTTCAATAATACGAATCAATAGTTTCAATAATAGTCATCATTAATAATAGAGTAACCGATTATCTTAATTAACGCCAGTCTCTAAGAAAAAAACAAGCCGGCGCATCATCGGCGAGGCGCCACAATAAATATTTAGTATTCCACTTACATTATTTCATACTACCAACCGGAAAATTCTAAAATCCGATTTAAAAAAAAAAACAGGAAAAATAAACGGTAAACGGTAAAAAAGACGCGTCACGAAAAGCCTTAATAACTTTTAACAGAAAACAAAGAGAAAAAAAGGGCGTGAAAAAAATAGTTAAGATCAAAAAAACTGAGGGCATCATTAGGAAATCTAGTTTAAAAAAAGTTGCATCTGCTTTTGGGAAGGATGTAGGGCTGGAGGCGGCGGCATCAGAGCAATTAACAGAGCGCAAAAACAAATTAAAAGAAAGAAAAAACCCGGAAAACTCAATTGGCTTCCGCGTAGTGGTCAGCCAAGAGCCGCCTCTTATCCGCCGACAACTGCGCGAACCTATTGGTGTGCTTGACGAAGATCGGCCGCGGAATGAGCTCGATGGGGGCGGCCGCCGCAGCCACGCAAACCGTCGCGTCCGCCCACGTCCCCAGAAACAGGCACCAGTCGTCCAGTTGCGCCTCGTTCGCATTGTCCGACGACGCCAGATACTCGCAGCGCACGAACATCGTCACCAAGGCGCTCACTCCAAACTACAAACAATCGAATTTTCTTGATTCAATCAATTGCCACTTATCCAGCAATACGATTAAACAAACTACACAGCTAAATTACTTCTACTTGAAAAATAAAACCAAAAAAAACTAGTTGAAAACCAATGCAATTGCTTTAAACAATTCATAAACAACTTAGGGACCGATTACTAAGCAACCACACGGTGTTACCAAGCACAACCGGTCTAAGTAACCAAGCAACAGCAAAACAAATAATCAAAAAAGCTCACCTTATTGGTCAGGACGTAGTGCAGGGGCGGTCTGGACTGCAGAGGCGTGCCGCGCGAATTTTCCTGCTTGGTAGCAGCAGCAGCAGCAGTTGGAGTTCGTTCCAAGCGTGCGACGATATCGAGGACGTCGCTCATGCGACACGTGTGCACGAAGCGCTTGAAGTAGGGATGCAGTTGCGGCAATATCTGGTCGCCGGTGGCGTCGCGCCGGCCGACGGCGGGCACGCAGAGCAGGATGCGCGTCCACAGGTCCAGGTAGTTGGCGTGCGTGAAGACCTCGGGCGAGAGCAGAGGGAGGACGCGCAGCAGCAGCACTTTGCCCTTGCGTATGTTGAGGAAGGCGGCGAACTTGTCCTCGTGCATCAGCGTCGTCATGATGCGCTGCACGATATCGGCCGGATTCTCCGCCGGCGAATCCGCCGCCGTGCTCTCCGTCTTGATCAACTGCAACAGTTCCTGTTTCTGTTCGGCCGTCGAGGCGGCCTCCATCTCGCGGATGCGCTGCTTGAATTTTATCTCGACCAGTTTGTCCATGTTGGCCAACGCGATCGGATTGCGTAGATCTTCGGCGCGCAGCAACAGGTTGTACAGGGACTCGAGTTCCAGCAGCAGCTGCTTGATCTTTCGGGTGTCGCGCGTCGGCTGCTCGGAAGACTCCTTCTCCAGCGTCACGACGTCCGTGTCGATTATTTTCCGCGGTGCCGTCACCGAGCCCAACTGTACCTTGCCCAGCGAGTTCTCGAATTGCAGCGGGGTGTAGACGCGCGGCGTGGGCTCCTGTTGTTGCTGCTGCTGCTGATTCCTCCGATGGTTGCTGTGCTGTTGGAAGCGGACGCGTTCGGCGGCCGCTTCTTTGTCGTTCTTCAGGAGACGCTCTTTGAATACCTGTAGACATTTCTCAATTAGCACAGTTTTCTTTATCAGAACGAATTAAAAATAAACAAAACGTAATAAAAAAAAAAAAAAAAATTAAAAACAACCAGATGACACTGATTTCAATTTGGGAACCACTGGTTTTAAGTTAAAACAAAGAAAAAACATTTTAAAATTAACAAAAAAGCACTTCTCAGCGAGAAGACTTTAAAAATAAAGAAAAACCACTGAAAAACAAAGTTTACTGCTCGTTTTCTCGAAAAAAAAAATATTACTTAGCACCCTCTGGGCTTTTTTTTAACTTTAAAAACTATACAACGGAAGCTTATCGCAGCGACCACCAGGGGCCACCGATTCCATATTGGGAATCCCCGGATTAACTAATTTTAACTAGTTCAAACAAGGAACAATCACTTTAAAGAAACAAAGCCTAAAAAAAAGCAATTGGTAAATGAAGTACTTACAGTATAATAGTAATCATCGAAGTACGGCGTGCCGGTATTGAGTTGCATCTGCTGTATATTGAGCAGCCAATACTTCTCCCTGTTGGTCATAAGGCCGGCGTACTCGTCCTGAGGCCTGCTGCGTTCCTCCAGTTGTTTGCGCTGCTGCTGCATCTGTTCCTCGCGCTGCCGCATCTGCTGCTCGAGGATGTACTGCGGCGGCATCGGCTGCTGCTGAGGCATCATGAAGCCGCCCGGGACGCGGCCGCGCTGCTGTTGCTGCTGCTGCATGTACGGCGGCATCGGCGGATAGTTGCCCCCCGGATAGTTGCACATCTGCTGCGGCGGATACATGAAGGGCTGCCGCATCGGCGGCGGCGGATGCATCATGCGCATGAAACCGGGCGGCACGCGCATCGGATACTGGAGGCCGGGCGGCGGCGCCGGCCTCCTGTGAGGCCCCATCGGCATCGGCATCCTGCCGTACGGCAAATTCTGCCCTTGATTCTACAAAATCATTTTCATAATTTCGAATAATAAAGTTTTTGTTTGTCTCTTTTGGTTAGCAACAAACAAAATATAAACAAAAGTTTAGAAAAAAGGCAGTTACCTGTAATGGCGGCGGAATTTGTTTCTTGTGCGAACGCACGCTTGCTTCGATTTCGTCGAGCGTGAGCATCCGCTGAGCATTTGATGGCTCGTTTTGCACATTTTTGCGGATTTCCTACAAAGAAAAACAACTTTAACATGTAACAAACAACAAAACACTTAAAAAATGCAATAGAAAACAAACAAAAAAACAGAGTGAAACGAAAGCAATAAACAAAAGAACTTACGTTTTTCAAACAGGTAGCCTTGATGGTTTGCTCGAGGCTCGAAAGGAGACTGGCATTGAAACTGCTGGCGTCGCCGTTGTTCTTCTTGCCGAACGACCATTGCTTCTCGTCCTCGTCGTCGCTGAGCACCAGGTCCCTGATGGCGTTCTCCAGCCGCTCCGATTGCTTATTGTTCTCCGTGATCTCCGCGAACTGCTCGTGCTGCTCTTCCCAGTTATCGAGCGGGCCGGCGTCATCTCCGAGGCCGCCGAACGTCTCGTCGTTTAAGGCATCGTACTCGTCCTCCTCATCGCCGCCCTCCAAAATGTAGTTATCATCTTTCTGCGAATCGCAAAATGTGCATCAGACTCATTGCATCGTCGCACTGCGAACCTAACCTAAAACCTTGCGGGGCGTCGCAGGCCCCACGCGAAAACTGCCAACAAACTTACAATCAAATTGTCGAGACTAAAGAATGCCATTTGTCTTTTGTTTCCTTAACATTCTGCGCTACGCTTCCTACAATCTTGGCACCTTTTTCCAATCGTGTGTTGTTCTTTTGCTTTGCACACCGCTTTGCAAAGAGCACTTACTGCTAACTTTTTACGAGTGCACGAAGCAGCGGCAAACCATGCAATCGCTCTTGGCAAATTATCTATTGCAGCGACAAAGTACTTTTAACAATATTTCGAAAAAAATGCAGTTTGTGCTTTGCTCTTTGCTTGCCTCTCTGCCACACAAAAATCCAGTCGTCTTTTTTTTTTACTTTCTAGTTTTGACAACCGACAGAGCTGAGGAGCAGGTTTGCCACTACAAACGCCACAAGCACGTGCCTTTTCAAACTTTTAAATCAAATTTAAAAACTAATTTCCGCATAAATTAATAACTAAATTACTTAAATCATAAAAAATAATATAAAAGTTGGTTTTCCAATTAAAATTGAAAAATAATTCAAAAATGTGATGCAAAATATTGTCAGGCAACTAATATTACACAAACTTACTATAAGCAACTTTTGCTGCTTATTAAACAAACGAATTTGAATTTTACTTCATTTACCGCGTTGTGGGAAATTGTAAAAACTGCAGAAGTATTAATTAATTGCCTATTATTATTGTACATCTTCAATATGATAGCCACGACTGCTTTGCGCATCACGTGGTAACACTTATATGCACTTCATATATATTTATATAAAGGTAGTCTATTTACAATGATTATTATCAACTTAAAAGTACTAAAAAAAAAAGGAGAAATTAAATCTTAACCAATCGGAAATAATTAAATGAAACGAAAGAATGCATTTTTCCGCTGACGAAAATAGAAATATTTGCGAAAACTAACCGTTTAGTTGTCGAATAAGAGAAATCAATAAAAAACGTCGTAGTAAAATGAGAGCTATCAGTGTCTTTGTAACACTTTCAGAGACACAATATTGTTCATTTGTGAAGCCCAACAGCGGCAGTAGCAGCAGCAGCAGATGCAGACGCAGCAGCAATTATCAATAAATTCCGTTGCCGAGAAAAATGTCTGTGTTTTGTTGTTGAAAAAACACAGAAAACTGAAGAGACGGAACAGTATTGGAGTGGTAGCGATGGATGAAGCGTTCTTTTTACATTTGTACTTGCAGTTCGGACATTTCGGTAATCTCCTCGTGTATTTCGGCAGCCTCGTACTTCGTTTCGATTAGCGCGTCCGCCTCCTGCGCACCCGCGGTGCCGTCGCGACGATCCTGCGAGCCGGCTTGCGAGGTGCCGCTGCCGGCGGTACCGCCGGAACCGCTGTTCTGTTGCTGCTCCTGTTGCTGTTGCTGCTGCGACGACGCGTTCGCCACCGAGTTTGGCTTCGTGCGCCCGTACTTCTCGTGAATGTTTCGGTGCCGTTTCAGCGCGAATCGGTCGCTGAAGCCGACGCTGCAGATGTCGCACTTGAAGGGTTTCTCGCCGCTGTGCACCTGACAACACATTTTTCTTGTTTTTAATACCAAACATACAATTTAAACCAATTTAAAATGATACAACAAAAACCGAAAAACAAAATAAAAAAAAATAAAAAACATGAATACAAAGAAAAGAATAGAAAAGAAAAAACAAACCTTGGCGTGGTTTTTCAAATGCGTGGCCTGATTGAAACAACTGCCGCATATGTCGCATCTGTAGGGCTTCTCGCCGGTGTGGATGCGGCGATGGTTCCAAAGCGTGGAGTGGCGCGCAAACGATTTGTCGCACACTTCGCAAACGTACGGTCGCTCGCCGGAATGTATGCGCTCGTGGTTCTTCAGATGCGGCGACTGCGAGAACTGCATGCCGCACACGTTGCATCTGTACGGCTTTTCACCTGTTTATGTACAAACAATAAAATTAAGTAATTTTCACTAAAAAATATCAACATTTGAATTTTTCCAAGTTAGAAGACCAAAAAACAATTGATTGTTGACTTTTTAACGTATGAAAAGTTGCCTATGTTATTATTTAAAATTATTCAAATATACCGGGTGATTCCTTTACTGTTTTCACCTCATCGGTCTTTATAAGCCAAAAATACGAAAAACAAAAAGCTAAAAAAAAGCATTACCTGTGTGTATCCTCGAGTGGTTCTTAAGGTACGCCGCCTTGGCGAAAGCAATACCGCAGATATTACACTTGAAGTTCTTCTCGCCGGTGTGGAGACGCTTGTGCGACCACAGAGAGCTGTAGCGCGAGAAGGAGCCGTTGCAGATGTTGCAGTGGAACGGCTTGTCGACGTTGTTCTGCTGGTTCTTCGAGCCGCCGATGAAGATGATGCCGCTGCCGTTGCACTTGGTGCATTTGGTGACCGAGGCGACGCCGCGCCGCTTCACCGGATGATTGTTTTTCACGCCGATCGGTATGGTGTTCTGCGTGCCGAGCGTCGACCCGCTGCCGGCACCGCCGCCGCCGCCGCCCGACTGCTGCGGCGCCGTGCCCTCCTCGAACTTCACGGTGCTACCGTCCGGCGCGGTCGCCGCCACCACGAAGATCTGCGGCTGGATCGCCTCGGCGGACAGACACGTCTCGCACTTGACCTTCATCACGGCGCGCTTCTTGTTCGAGTCCTGCGGCAACGGGGCGCCACACGACTCGCACGACTTCATCTTCAGCGTGTTGCCGGCATTCTGCTGATGCTGCTGCTGCTGCTGTCCACCCTGATGCGCCTGCAGCTTGTGGTTCTTCAGGTCGTTCTGCGTCGCGAACGTCAAGCCGCATTCCTCGCACGAAAATCTGCAAAGCGTTAAGTACGTCAAGTAAATCACTTTTCTCTCCTTTGTTTCGCAAAACATTGCTCTTTTTCTTTTTTTGCTTTTTCGTTACTTCAGTTTCTGTTTTCTCACTTTCAGAGTTTGTTTTAAAGCTTCGAATTGTTTTTTAATTGTTTTTTTCAATTAATGAAAACAATTTTTTGACATTTTAAATTGTTATCTTTTGCTTAAAACATAAACAACATAAACAATTTACAAACAAACAAAAGACAAACAATTTTCATGTGCTTTGAGTTGCCTAAGACAACTTACAATTTCTTTTTCGGGAAACAAAGCTAAAATTTAAAAACACAACTGAAAATACCAAAAGAAACGTTAGGAAACTCGAAAACAACAATAAAATCTACCAAAATAACGAAAAACAAACAATGGGAAGCAAAAAATGTAGCTGTGAAAAGCTAATGATGTTCATACCTGATCCGATCAGCAGAGACAATTTGAATTTGTTGTGGTTGCTGTTGCACTTGCACGGTGATCTGTTGCGTCTCGTTCTGCTGCTGCTGCTGCTGCTGCGGCTGCTGATGCACGCGCTTGTGATGATTGAGCAAACTCAAATGGGCGAACATGAGTCCGCACACGTCGCACTTGAAAGTGATATTACTAATGTTAGTTTGCGCGAGCGACATTTGATTGACCAGCGCGTAATTGTAGCTGAACGCCGGCTGCGTAATGTAGCACTTATCGTCCGAGAGCTGGGACATGTTGACGGTGGACGTGTTGTGCGAGTCCAAGCTGGGCTCGATCTTGTGAATCATGTTCACGTTGGCGTAACAGAAACTGGGAAACGCTTGCTGCTGCTGCTGTTGCTTATTATTGTCTTGCTGTTGCTGCTGCTGCTGCTGCTGCGACGTCTGTTCGGCCTTAACGACGCCGTCCTTATCGCCACCGCCGTACTGGATCTGCGACTGTTGCGTCGTTATCGTGTTCGGATCGAACATGTTGCTCATCATCGGCAGCTACTGGCTGCTCCCAGTGTCGTTCCCCTTGGTGGCGGCTGCAATGACACAACGCGAAGAAGCATTATTACGAGAATTTTCGCTGGCTTTGAAATTCAAATAGTGGAGGCAAAAAAAGGAGAAAAGGAAAAAGGAAGGCGCCAGTAAGCTGGTAGAAGGAACAGAGAGGATGCAAGAGCGGCAGCAGATAGAGGAGAGCGTCTAGTGATGAATAAGGATAATGTGCTGTACTAAACAACAAAGAAAACCTGTGTTTGTCTCTGCAGCGTCTCACTCGATGGCGACGCCGCTAGCAACGGGCGCATGGGACGCCGCGGCTGGACGTCTCGACGGTTCGACGGGGGCGTCCTACGGTGCAGCACGTACCTGGGGCTCTCTTCAGCGTCGCGCGGCCTCCGTGCCGTTCGAACTTCTCGCAGAATTCATCCAAAACACTCAGTGTCTATCTCTGTTTAGAAAATGGCCGCACTACATGGCCATCTTTGTTCGCTAGGCAACGCTCCTTTGTGCCCGGCACTGCGCACGCTCGTTGCGTCACAAGGATAACGACCAGTGGCGGCGCACTTTGCGAACTTTTCCGTGATTCCGCTGGAAAAAACGCAACAAATTAGGGTAATGCAACAGTAAAACACTATAAAAATTACTAAAAAATGCATGCAGCAATAAAAACGAACGTTTTAATTTGTTTTGCGGTAATTTAAACGCTGTTTCCCGCACGTGTGTTGCGCCCGTGGTGCGCCCTTAGGGTTGCCGGCCTGTTCTGGTGACTTTTCGGTTTTAGACCGGAGCGGTTGGCAGCAAACGTTGCAGGTTGTGTAGTGTTGTGTGCGGAGATGTCGGATTTAGGAAGCGGAGATGAAGGGTCGAGTTCGCAGAGTGAGTATTGAGAGTCGTCGCGGTGGCCGGCGTCGCGATCCCGGCTCCGTCCAGCTTGTCCGTCCGCCGCGGCCGGCCAATACGCGCCGCCAGCCACCGAGCTCAGCTGACAAGATGGCCGTGGCGGTGCGTGTTGTTTGGATTGCCACTGGCGACCTTCAATTTTTCCGCATCGCAACGGCTCGCCGGAGCCTCAACAGCTTCCGGCTTCCCGTTTCGCAATCGAAACGTTCCGGCAGGCATCCGCGGATGCATCCGGAAGCGCTTGCCGGGGCATCGGACGCGTCCAATTCTTTGTTCGCGGCGGCCGTTGCGAGGGGCGGCGGTAATGTCAATTCGGTTCGTATTGTCATAGGCTCCCGCGATGACCTTGGCCAATAGCGATTCCCTTGTCCCGGTTGCCTGGTCGATTTTCCGCCTTTCGGCGGACTCCGCGAGAGAGGCCCCCGCGACACAAACATTTCTCTCCTTCGTATATCGCACTTTTCATTACTTACTGGCATTACTGCATCTGAATTCAATTATTGAAAAATGTAGTAGATTATGGTGTGTGCCGGCCACCCACACGTGTTTCCTTTTCTGTTTCCAGAGTACCACCAGGGGATGGAGCAGGGAAACGCGGACTACGACTCCGCCGGTAAAAATAAAAACCGCACAAAAGCGGCCCTCTATTTACTTAAAACTTAGCACTTACCAAACTCTTTCCTGTAGTGGAATTGACAAAACTGTTTCTGTGCATTTTGTGTGTTCTTGCAGGTCAGCAGGGCCAGATGGAGCAGGAACTTGCCACCAAGATGCTGCAGATCCAAAGCAAGCGCTTCTACTTAGACGTGAAGCAAAACAGGCGCGGGCGATTCATCAAAGTGGCCGAGGTACAAACAAACTTCAACATTTTGAATTTCCCTCCTTTCCCAAAACAATTCACTGTATACTGGGTTGCCTACAATAAAACCCACATATTAATAATAATTTCTTTTAAATGTTAAAATTATCAAACAATTAATTAATTGCTGTTGGTGTTGTTGTTGTTGCAGATCGGTGCGGATGGTAGGCGTACGCAAATATTCTTAGCGCTGTCGACGGCGGGCGAGTTCCGCGACCACCTGAGCGCCTTCAGCGACTTCTACTCGTCGCTGGGGCCGCCGAATCCCGAGAGCGTACCGGAGGACGGCAAGCTGAAGAGCGAGATAATGATCAAGGACAACCGGCGCTACTATCTGGACCTGAAGGAGAACAGTCGCGGACGGTTCCTGCGCGTCTCGCAGACGATAACGCGCGGCGGGCCGCGTTCCCAAGTGGCGATACCGGCGCAGGGCATGATCGAGTTCCGCGACGCCCTCACCGACCTGCTCGACGAGTTCAGCTGCGACGAGCACGCCTACAAGCCGGACCTGCCCGAGGGCAAGCACCTGCACGTCGACAACAAGAACTTCTACTTCGACGTCGGCCAGAACAATCGCGGCATCTACATGCGCATCAGCGAGGTGAAGACCAACTTCCGGACGGCCATCACGGTGCCCGAGAAGAGTTGGTCGCGCTTCCGCGACATTCTCGCCGACTACTGCGACAAAATCAAACAGAATCAGCAGCAGCAGCAGCAACAACAGCAACAACAACAAGACCATCAGCAGCCAATGGTAACGCACCGTTCATTCAAACAATCATTCTAATGAGTCTTACCATTGGTCGAATGAATGTAATAATTGTTGATCTGTGTTCACAGGGCAACGGTACCGGCAGCCAACAGCAACAGGACACGGGCCCCAAGTAGAGACCATCACATTCCGCCAATTACTACCACCACCACCACCACCACTACCAACACACGAAACAGATAAATTAATTAATTGTTTTTTTTTTCTCTCTGTCAACAGCAAAGCAAACAAATGCATCGCTGTTGATTTTCTTTCTTTCTCTTGTTTGTTTGTGAAAAGCGTGAGCGCACGCGCAGTAGTCAAACTAATGCAGTAACACTTAAATTTAAAACAACACAGAGAGAGAGAGAGAGAGAGAGAGATATAGAGAAAAGGAAAATTTTATTGGTTCGCGTGCGCCATCTTTCCTTAGAAACAAAATTAAAAGTAACAGTGTGCTGCTTCTTTGCGTGTTATATTGAAAACAAAAAACAAATATTAGCTATTATTTTTCTTTTGGTTTGAAGAAAAACAAAAAAACAAAAACAAACCGACAAAAAAAGAAAAGAAATCGTTAACAAACTATTTATTATTGCTACTATTACTATTGTATACTAAAAGAAAAAAACGTTTGTTTATCTTTGTTTCTATAAGTTCTATGATTGTTTTCGTTAGTTCGTATATTATGTTTCGCAATTTGACTCTTAGAGCGCGCCACCCTATGCATCATTTCTACTACTACTACAACTATTTTTTTTTGTTTTTGTTTGTTTATCGAATCATTTGTTTCCGACGTTTTGTAGCGTATAAGATTATTATTATTAACTATAAGAGTATATATATTATATAAATTATGTTTGTTTCCGGCGTATTCTTAAAAACAACAAAAAACAAAAGAAGAAAAAACAAAGAATATAGGTACGCCCGTTATTTGTTTGTTTATATTAAGGGGGCTGGTTCTCTCTACAATTGATGATGATAATATAAATATAAAGTATATTATAAATAGTAATATAATTACAAACAGAAACTTACAAAAAGTAAAAAGAGAAAAAAAAAATACAAAAAAAGTCTATTGAAATATTTCGAATATTGTTTATTTGTTTCCCGAGAAACGATTTAAAAAAAAGAGTACACGCTAATTAATAAATTATATATTATTAGAACCGATTTATGAAAACCAAAAACCAAAAAGAATAAATAAATTAACAATTGCTGTGTGTGTGTGTGTGTCACGAAAAATCTAAAAACTATTGAAAAAAAAACACCTCGCGCACACAAGCCCGATTTCTAGGTTATAGGAACATTACTACCATAGCGGCAGTAAAAAAAACAGAACAGAAGAATTGTTTGGAAAATAAAAATAAATAAAAAACAAAGCAGAAGAATCGTTTGGAAAAATTAAAAAAGAAATAAATAAATTCAGAGAGCTCCATCTATCGAGTGCTAGTTATATTTCCGTCACAGATGTCGCGTGTTTGCGTCATTCGACGCTGCTGCTGCGGCGGCGGCAGCAGCAACAACTGCTCAGTGTGGCGTCACAAACCGCACTGCACTCGCTGGCTACTGCGGCGACTGTTGCTACTACTGCGGCGGCTGTTGCTGCTGCTGCAGCTGTGTTGCCCGACGCTACTAGATAATTATTATTATTATTAACTAATTAATTAATAAATGATTATTAATTGATAAAGTGAGATCACAGAAGAAAAAAAAAAGAGAGATTATAAACTTTAAATAAAAACGAAAAATAAAAATGGAAATACACAAAAAATAATAATATGTAAAAAAAAGCTCCGTACGTAACGTATGTAAAGTAGAGATTTTACCGATTAATTAATTAATTAATTACGACTTATATGAATAATAATGATGAAAAAAAAACTACAAATGATATGATTAATGTGTTCGATACACAGCCACATAAACTCACACTTCACACACCAAAAAACAAAACAAAACAAAAAAAGAAAGTTACACATTACACACGATTTTCTGTACGTGTTATTAATTACAATAATTAATTAATTCAATGACATAACCGAACATTTCTTTTTTTTTAACTTTGTAAATTTTAAATAATTTTTTTAAATTTTATTTTCAAATTTCACGATTTTCATTACGTAAATTAAGAAATAAATTTTTAATCATTAAAACAAACGAAAAATAGCGATACACAACAAATAAACAAAAAATTAAAAAAAAAACAAAACAGAAGAAAAATCTAAGGGTGTTTTACGATATAATAATATTATATTCTAATAGATGTCACTACTGTGAAAGAATGCAAAATAAATTAAATTAATAAAAAATTAAAAAAAAAATAGCGGCGGAATTATTAAAAATAAAATAATTCATTATTATTATTAACATTATTAATTACTAATGATAATTCAATGTAAAAAAAAATATTTTTTTTTCTCTGTAATTATTAAAAACAAAAAAGGAAAACAAAAATCGAAACAAATGGAAAATTCTTTCTTAGGAAAAAAAAGGCATAAAATAGATATATCTAGATAGATAGAGAAGATGTTTTATTCCGAAACGGCCATTTTATTCCTTTTTCTTTTCGTTTTATCTTTTCTTTTTTTTCTTATAAATATTTCGCGGCGTTCTGTTCTCTCGGTAATTAAAAATAAATTAATATTATTATTGTATGTTAAATTATAAAGTAATATGAGAAAGAAAACAAAAAATAAATAAAAAAAAACAATGCATAGATTAAAAATTATTGTGTAAATGGAAAACCAGAAAAAAAAAAAAACAGAAAATCTAAGATGATATTATTAAAATTATTACAAAATTACCCCTTGTTGTTTCTTTTTTGGCTGTGCTTTTGTTTTTAACAATTTCCCTTCGCAATTTATCATGCTTTACAGGGCACACCTTCTATTCAGCTACTGTTATCTCAACTGTCAACCACAAATGTCGCAAATATATTGGAGGTTAGAAGTGTGGTGGTTACCAATCAATATTTGCATTTCAATAATTTTGTTTCCACAATTACCATCATTTACTTGGTAGCTACAGTGATGGTTTCATTTAATTATTTGCTTTTCTTTTTGAAAAATACAACAAAAACAAATGCAAAGTTATTTAAGCTGTTTCCATGGTAATCCTTCAGGCCACTGTCATTAGCCAGGAAGCAACGCCTACTACTGCTATTTTTAAATCTTTTAATTTAATAGTTTTATTGGGTTTTCTAGACGAATCGGAAAAGTGTAGCAAAAAATTTGCGCAACTAAAAATTAATTATTTTTTTTTTAATTTAAAACGTTTATGCTAAGCAAAATTAAGTCTCTAGAACCAAGACGAGAAAAACAACTAAATAAAAGAATAATAAGAGGGAAAAAAGGAGAAAAAGCAACGCCCGCTGTTGTTTTTCGAACGAATTATCGAATTTTAAACGGTTTAAAAGTAAACGCAAAACGGTTGCTATTAATTGAAACAATGAAATCTAAACCGACGCCACAACAACAAAAAACAAATACAAAAACAACTCACCGATTATGTGGTTTTTGGCTCCGTTTCGAACTCTGTTTTCCGCGATGTTTTGGCTGCAGTTTCTTCCGTTGCAAAAAGGTGCGGCACACCAGTGAATTCCGCGAATTAACTTAGTCATCAATAATTCAATACTTTCGCTGATAAGGATTAGGAAACCTACAAAGTAGAAAAACGTTCATTATTTATAGTTTTATACCATTTACGCGGTCGCTATTTAAACTCAGTTGCAAAAAATGTCACTGAAACCACTAATAAAACAAAAAATTCAACAAAAACATTAATTAAAAAAATATCTACTCAAAGGAAACTATTTTAATTTCATTTTTGTTTTTTTGTTTGTTTTATTTTTAAAGTAGTAGAAGAAGAAGAAAAAACTAAATAAAATTTAAAACTTTAAAAGGAAAAAAGAAACACCCTGTATATGTAAAAACAATAAACAATTGTGAGGTTAAGTGGCTTGACTTTGACAGCGCGAGAGCAGCAGTGACACGTCCGGCAGTAGCAGCAGCGAAACGAGGAGAATAAAAAGAAAATACTAGATTAGAGAGATTGCCGCTGCCTCCCCAAGTGCTCTGCCCCCGCATCAGGAGCGAACAGCTGCCCCCCAGTTTCCCCGGAATTAATTTCGCGACGCGAAAACAAAGCGAAAGCTGACAAAACAAAAACAGTGCAAAACAATGTGCTAATAAACGTCCATTTTTTCCTCTCCATACACTGCATTAAAAAAGAATATTATTTTGGTATTGAAAATTGCAATTGCAGCGGCGGTGAAGTAATATAATATTAAACAATGGATTCGCGAGCACGTAAACTATCGTATGTATATTTCTGTTTTCTTTTATCTTTTAATCTCGCTGCATTATTACTGACTAGTAATTTATAAAATGAATAATAAATTTAATCGTACCTGTTTTTTTTTTTCTGTTTAAATTGAATTGTTTCTTTTGTGTGCAGCACTCAGGGAGATTCGCTGTACGAAATCCTGGCGTTGCCCAAGACGGCCACCGCTGACGAAATAAAGAAGACCTACAGACGCCTGGCGTTAAAGTACCATCCGGACAAGAACCCCAACAATCCGGAGGCGGCCGACAAGTTCAAGGAGGTGAACAGGGCCCACATGATACTGAGCGACGACACCAAGAGGAACATCTACGATAACTACGGCTCGCTGGGACTCTATATTGCCGAGCAGTTCGGCGAGGAGAACGTCAACGCTTACTTTGTGGTCACCTCCACTTGGTGCAAGGTTTGCCTCCTCTCGACTCACTTAATATTTCCACACTTGTCCCTCAATTTATCACTTCAATCGTTTCCTTGCTTATTTCCTCTTGTTCTGAAAAGCAAATTTTTATATTTTTCCCATTTTATACCTTAATAAAACTAAAAAAGTTATTTGTTTCAGGCGTTGCTGGTGTTTTGCGGCATAGTGACCGGCTGCTACTGCTGCTGTTGCCTGTGCTGCTGCTGCAACTTCTGCTGCGGCAAGTGCAAACCTAGGCCGCCCGACGAGACCGGCGACTATTACAATCTAAACGTGAGTTGACTCGAAATTATAATAGTTTTTTCTTTTTTGCACGCACTTTGCATGTATTTTGCACTTACAAAATAGCCACACAAAGTACACTAACAGCTTGTTCCTTCAATTATTTTTTTTTCTCGATTTTTTTTTTTTTGTGTTCTAAGCTAAGTATTCTGTTGTTATACTGTTCCCAGCAGCCAGAGACAGCCGCCGCTGGCAATAGTAGTAGCAGACAGCCAATCATTCAGCAGCCTAGAAAGGTACGTTTCAATTAATTGCTTAATTGCCGCCACCCGGAGCATACATTTCCGCGCGATATTACTACTTTAAAAACTAAACAGTTTGAGTTGAGGTCCGTAACTTGAGGAGACGGAGATTATTTTGGAAGTGGAAAAACAAAAAAGGAAAAGACTCACCTGTTTCGTTCGATTTGATGTTTTGCTTTTTTGTTTCCTAAACAAACTTTCTTGCTGCTGATTGTCGACAGTAATGATTGCAAAATAAGCAATCGCTTGGAAAAAAAACAAGTAACAATAATAAGTGCGTTTGTTGCAGGACGACGACGATGAAGAGGCGGCGCGCGGCGACAGTCCGCCGGTGACGACGCAACCGACCCCCGGTGGCGGCAACGTGCATCAGCAGGTCTTCGCCATGCCGGCCCCGGCTCCCGCTTCGGAAACTGCCGCTCTCAATCAGGGCGATCATCCCGTCTACACTCCAGGTACTTTTCCTTCTAGTTTTTCCTCTTTTTTTTTACTTGATTTTTAACTGTTACTTTTGTTTTGTTGTGTTTCCATGGCTATTGTTAATGTTGCCAACGTTAAAAACGGTAATTCACCACTTTTGCAGGTTTGACGAGCGGCTCTTGAATCGGCAAACAGAGGGCATCCACAGTCTCTTATTCTAATAATTATATCTACATAAATATTAATATTATTATTAGCATATACCATTGATTTAATTTCGATTTAAATTCAGGCAAACAAACCATGCATACCAATAACGCTCGATTTTTAAACTTTAAGAACGCAATTAAACACTCGAAACAAACGCACTTATTACACATAATTCATAATACAAAAGTAACTAATTCGAGCAATTGTTTTATTAGTTAATAATTGGTTTTTGAAATACCTTTGCAAGATTATACACACATACACACACACCCACACACACAGTAGAAACACTTTTTTCTTTTTGTTTTTTGTCTTTTGTGACTGAGAAGAACGCAAAACCAAAGTACTGACGCTTCGTTTCAACACTTTGCTACTATTGTTTATAACCGTAAAACAATGTGGTTGCCATGGTGACACTGTTGTGATGGCCGCTCAGTGGTGTGACGTCAGTGGTACGTTCGATGGGTGGCCTAGGTATTTTTTTTTTTAGTGTCTTATTTTAATTTTTTCCCTAACAAAAATTGTTATTTTAATTACTTTTAATTTAATTCGAAATTATTAATTACTATGGAACAATTTTCTTGAAACTTTCAAAGCACTAGTTTTTACTGGAAAAACCATCATTGTATTAATTGTATATTTATTATTATAATTATTATCAATATCGATTGAATATTATTAAATTTAATTAAACGATTAACGTGTTCTCCTTTTTCTTTTATTATCATTCAATAATATATTATTACTATTTTGTTTCAACAAACAATCATTTGATTTTCTATTGTTCTGCGTTACGTAACTCGTTTGGCAATTGTTTTTTTTTTTTAATTGTTATTTATGTGTTTGACTTTGGAAAAATGTCGTTTAAACTTTAAAAAATAAAATCAGCAATTAGCATCAATTTAAAAATAAGAAGGAAAAAAAAACATTACCCGTTCAATAAATTAAAATTAAAAGTCAATAAAAAATAATCAAGTTTGAAAAATAAATTGAAATTACTAAAAAGAAACCGAAAAAAAAAACAACATAAAAATTAAGTACTTTAAATCACTTAGGCGTTCATATCTGTCGTTTAAAACTTTAAAATAATAAATAAACAGTGTCAATCCAAGCAGAAAGACACTTTTTAAGTACGTCGTTAAGTTAAAAATCAAATTAATTAGAAGAAGAGAATAAAAGTAAAATATAGATAATACTAATGAAACGAATTAAAAATTAAAAATAATTAAATAGAAACGAAGAACGAAGGTTAATACTAAAAAATCCCGTAGTCGTTGGATGTTGTAAGTTGGGTTGCCTGTTCGGTAATAAAACATTAAGTAGAAAAGAAAACAACAGCAGAAATTGAAAGAAAGAGAGGGGAAAAAAGAACAAAAGCTGCCTGCTGTAGCCGTAGTCTATTGGTTCTGCTTTTGATGGTACTGGGGGCGGCCGGCCAACTCCAGCAGATACCTATCGGGATGGTCGAGCCAATCGGCCGCGCTCAACTTAACGCACCGCTGCCGCTCCGCCTCCTTCACCTGCCACTTCTTCACGTCCAGCTGGGCGTCGCGGCTGGCGCGATCGCCGCAACCCCACACCTCGATCGTCTCCAAGGCGTACGGTATCTTTCTGAATTCAAACTGCAAGAGCAAACAGTTATCACCACCCGCTCGCTAATTTTCAAAATGTAAAGATATCACAAAAGAAAAAAAAAACAACGAAACAACTAAAGGTACTGCTAATAGAGGGCGCAAATGGCGTAACGCACCTTTTCAAAGTCGCCGTCGATGGAGATGAGAGGAGCGCGCGGATCTTTGCCGGCACGCAAGCCCAGCGGGTAGCCACGGACCGACGTGTTCAAATACAGCATCTTCGAGCCCTTCTCCAACAATGCAAACCTACGGATCATGTCACAATCGCCATTCGTTTTAGCGCTCATCAATCAAATCAAGTTACACTAAACAACCAACGCCAAATCAAAAATACCGTAGCAACTAGCAACCCAACAACAGCAGCCATCACTAAACACTAAATTAGGCAACCAACTAGCTTAGCAATTAAACAACAATTAAAATTAACACCGAATTGCAAAAAAAAAACAAAAAAAAAAAGAAGAAACAAAAGACTTACTTGGGCAATAGCTGTAAGATGCAGGACTCCTCGCCGCCCCAATACAGATGCGTCTCCTTCCATTCGCAGGGGGCGGCTATGCAGAAGACGCGACCGCCCTCCACCTTGATGAGACAAAGGGTGGCGCCGCGGTAGGCCATGACGTGGTGCAGGAAACGGTTCGCTCCCAAGCCCTGCTCGTCGGAATCGTACAGATTGATCCAGTGCGACGGCACCGAGCAGAGTAGGAATTTACTGAGCAGGTTGGTGGCGGCGCAGAGGGCGACGCCGCTGCTGTTCGGCGAATGCGCCTTCTGCGGCGTCGAGTACATCGGCGGCAATGCGCCCGCCAACAGCCACGAAATGCTCATCTGCAGCAGGTACGGGTGCGGCGGCTTGTCGCCGAACGGAGGCGGTTGCTCCAGGACCGGCGTCGCCAATTCCAAACCTGCAATTGTCAATAAACAATTACTTCCATTGTTTTTTTTTTTTAATTTTCAACTGAAAATCTTAAATATCTTCCAAAATAATTGAGATATTAATATAAAATAAATTGCAAATGATTTCTTAATTAAAGAGCTAGTAATTAGACAAGTTTTATGAAAATTGTACCATCGATGGTAAAGTTATAAACAATTTTCTAACAAATTGCATGACAGGAAACAAATGACAATCTGAAAATTTTAAATAATTTCCAAGATAATTTAGATATTCATTTAAAACAAATTGCATTTAATTCTTTAATTAAAGACCTAATAATTAGGCAAGTTTTATAAAAATTGGACCATCGATGGTAAAGTTATAAACAATTTTCTTCAAAATTCCATGATAGGAAACAAATGACAACTGAAAATTTTACATAATTTCCAAAGTAATTAAGATATTCATTTAAAACAAATTGCATTTGATTTCTTAATTAAAGAGCTAATAATTGGACAAGTTTTATAAAAATTGGACCATCAATGGTAAAGTTATAAACAATTTTCTAACAAATTCCATGATAGGAAACAAATGACAAATGAAAATTTTAAATATTTTCCAAAATAATTAAAATATTAATTAAAAATAAATTGCATTTGATTCCTTAATAAAAGAGCTAATAATTAGGCAAGTTTTATGAAAATTGTACCATCCATGGTAAAGTTATAAACAATTTTCATAAAAACAAACCAGCGAAACACTACCTTCTTTTTCATCATCAGCAGTATCTTCCTTTTTGGCTGCTTGCATAAACAACAGCAAATGAAGCGTTTACAAATAAGAAAGAAGAGTAATCCTGTATTACTCACCAGCAACCAGAGACATTCCATCGTCTTCGATGTTCCTGTAGGAGGTGGCCAGCGAGTGCATTGCGTACCTGTGCAACGGCAACACCAATCTGGGGCAATTCGATGCCAGCCAGTGCGAGACAAACTGCACCGACAGCTGCTGCTTCGAATGGAAGCATCCGTCGACGACCGCCTTCAGCGTCTTGTTGATCGTGAGACACATCTGCGGCCCCTCCGAGTAGTGGTCCATCGCGACGTGGTAAGCGCACATCAGCATCTTTTGCATCTCGTCGGGCGTCATGATAGGCGCACCGTCCGCTTCCTTCTCCGCAAACATTCTCACTAGATTGTCTCTAATGCTATCATCATCTAATATCTAAAAAGCAATTGCAATTGATCAATTAAACAACAACGAAAAATTAATTAATTAACAAATAAAAATAGAAGTTTATACAGACCCCAAATAGTTTATCACATTGCAGTTTGAAGGCACCAGTGGAGAGATGGGCGTGCTTGCACATCGCATTCTCGTGGAAATGACGGAACAGCTTTTCAGCCAGCATCGGATACCGAGGAAACAGATACTTCTGCAATCAACCTATGTAACACACCCCTCGGCTTAACAATATAGTGCAAAAAGTAATTACAGTAAAGGTCGCCAGTCCTATTCCGTTTATATTCTCTTCCTGCAGAGTTTTCTGCGTTAGAATCTGCAAAAAACAACAACAAAAAAGTATGACAATGACAATCGAGACATAACACATTCAGCAGAGCAAAATAAAACTAACCTTAGCCAGTTTTTCCACGGGTAAAAGCACTGCTTTCTCTTGCTGCTGCTGAGCAGCCGCATCCATACTGCTCGTTCTGGAGGCATTACTGTTCCTGCTGCTACGTCGACTGCCATTATCTGTCTTGTGATGGGCCCCATTGCTGTTACCCATTGTTGCCTTAACCTCACTTTACTTCCAAGTTAACAGTTGCTGAATTACTACAGTTTAAAGCCGCATTTCGACTTTATACACACAAACATTTTGACCCTGATATCCTAATCACTAATTTACGCAAGAGAATTGCATGGACAGTGCAACAGTACGAATATACTGCTGTTTTTGCACTTTGTGCACTTTTATGCAGCAGCAGCAGATGATGAGCGACCTCGAACGCACTTGACAAAGGTCAGCGACGGTCGAGCGTCAAAAAAGTGATCCACGATGATGGCCGATCGTTTAAATCGACCAATGGGAGCGCTTCATTTCAAATAAACTAGGCGCCAAATTCAAAAAAAGTTCAAATTAACCAATTGCAGCGGATCATATGATCGAAACGAAGCGACGCGAAGTTTAAGGAAACATCTGACTGCCGGAAAATGGGAAAATCCACGAAAAAAACTCTTCAGCTTTCCACTAGAGACGAATTTTATTTCTTAAAGAGCGGCTCCACGGCTCTGAGGAAGTCCTCCTGGAATTTGAGCGTGGAAAACCGCTCGACACTGGCGCGCGCCCTCTCCTTAATCTCTTTCAGTTCTTCGGCGTCCATGTAAATCACTTGGCGCAGCGTGTGCGCGTATTCCATAGCGCTGCAAGCCAAGAAACCTAAACGCGAAGCCTCCGCGGTCTCGACGATGTCCAGCAAAGGGCCGCCGCTTCTGTGGGCAACCACCACCAGACCGGCAGCCATCAATTCGACCACTCCGATGCCGAAATGCTCGTCGCACATCGTGTGGATCCCAATGCGGGACCTCTGCAGCTCCTCCTTTAGCTCCTCGTAGGAGATGTTCACGCGGAACTCGACGTGCTCCTCCAAACTGAGGTGTTTCGCCAAGTCTTTCAAGTCTTGGACGCGCTCAGCATCGGAAGCATTGCGACAGCCTCCCACCATTACCAATTTCACATTGCTGAAGAGTTTTTCCGGGAGTAATTCGCGTAATTCATACATTGCTTGCAACTGCAAAGGGTGATCTTTTTCCGGGCGAAACTGCGATAGGCTTAGGATGCGCCATTCGCTTTTTGCAGTGCGCTCCAGGTGCATCAAGTGTTGAACGTCGCATGGCGGATACACCAAATGCAACGTGCAATTCCACAGACTGTTCAAGTGGTCCAAAGTAAAAGTGGAATTCACCAGAGTTATATCTGAACATTGTCCAGCTAATGCATACAACTGAAAACAAATGCATATCATTAATCTGTTCTTAAAAAACTTGCACCAGTATACAAGGTGATGGTTTTCTTATAACTTCTACCATTGGAAAATTAGAAATATTTCCTAAAATAATTTAGATATTAATTAAAAACAAATTGCACCTGATTCTTTAATTAAAGAGCTAATAATAAGGCAAGTTTTATAAAAATTACAGCATCGATGGTAAAGTTATAAACAATTTTCTTCAAAATTCCATGTCAGAAAACAAATAACAACTGAAAATTTTAAATATTATCCAAAGTAATTAAGATATCAATTAAAAAGAAATTGCAATTGATTCCTTAATTAAACACCTAATAATAAGGCAAGTTTTGTAAAAATTGGACCATCGATGGTAAAGTTATAAACAATTTTCTAACAAATTCCATGACAGGAAACAAATAACAATCTGAAAATTTTTAATATTTTCCAAAATAATTAAGATATTAATTTCCAACAAATTGCATTTGATTGATTAATTAAACAGCTAATAATTAGGAAAGTTTTATAAAAATTGTACCATCGATGGTAAAGTTATAAACAACTATCTTCAAAATTCCATGCCAGACATCCAATAAGAAAGAAAACGGCCACCTTTTATAATAAGAAAAAAAGTGGAAAAACAGACTTACCCAAGCGAAGAAGCGATAATAGAGCAATTTGCCACTTGTAAGGAACGGACTGCGTGCAATCACATTCCTATTGTTGTACATCGACTGCCTGTTGGCCACTCTTCTCAGCATATCGGTGGTGATGGTCGGAAAGTGGACATAACAAGCGGTCTTGCAGCAGGCCACATATTTAAACAGTGGCAACGTGAAGGCGCATCCAGTGGTATCGATGTATATGTCCGGCGTCAATTGCTTCAGTGCCTCCAGGGCCAAGAGAACCGATCCCAAACTTTGGCCGAGCAACGTAAAATACGGATACATGTAGGCTTCGATCCAGCGTCTCTTGTGCAGGTACACAAAGTGTACCGTCCGCTTGTTCACCTGCACGTTGAGATTCCGGTTGACCCGATCGATTATTTCCACGGGGGTGGCTTCAATGTCACCAGTATAGATGTAAAATTCAGCCGATGGATATCTACAAATGAAAAAAAAAAAACAATTTACAATACGAAAATAATTTAAACAAAAAATAAAAACATACCGCTTTTGTAGCATTTGCACAGCTGTCCATAGGACTTTTTCGCCGCCGCCTCCAGCATTGCAATACGGATGAAAGAAAGCCACTTTGGTTGCACCACCCGACTTTGTGGATTTTCTGCTGTACTTCCATCGCAGGTAGAAGAATATCGATGGGAGAATCACAAGGATCACAACTGCTGCAGTTAGCAGTAGAAACAAGAAGACTTTCAGCGTTAGAAACGTATCGGCTCTGCAAGGAAAAGTAAAAACATCAAGAAAAATATATAAAAATGAAATCGGTTTTTAGGTTAGGAATGCAAAAGTTCGAAAAGAACTTACAAAAACATTAGGAAATCCCTCATTGTTACTTTAATGAAATCTCCGCATTCTTTAGAGGTTTCCCAAACGACTGACGTGTTTAATTACCATTGCTAATTCGTTTAATTTGCGCAATTTCGTCATTTATCACAATCACAAATAAGAAACAAATGCACCGTACGAAGCGCGACCTTCACAACCGATGACTTTTGACATTTGACAGAACTTTGAACTTATTTTGTATACAGGGACATTCAATGATGCCAGAAAATTAAATTATTTCCAATTTGAAGTGAAAACGATGAAAATTTATAAGAAAACGAAAGCAAATCTAAAAAATGCAGTAATAAAATGCAAGCAAATCAAGTTTTGTCATGTTGAAATTGCTACAACTATAAATTAAGTGTTAAAAACGCGCGCGATGCGTCCTTGTCCGTCGTAATTATGATTAATAATGGCGATACGAGAAAAATGCGTTTGCGAAATTGGCGAATAACATAATTTCGCGCATGATTAACACCTTTTTCACCTATAAAAACCCTCTGTCTCGTTTGAAGAAACCATTCAATTGTTTTCAACAAACTAAGTCAACAAAACAGACCGTTTAAAAATTGACAGCAAGCAGCAAGATGAAATTATTCCTTTGCGTCGCCATCTTTATTGCCATCTCGGCCCTATCAACTGCTGGTACGTAAAATTCTACATATTACATCTCTTAGCAACAACGAATGCAAATAAAACTTGTTTTTCAGATGAAGCTACCGCTCAACTGAAACGCGGAGCACATAGGCGCCATTTGCAAGCCGGTAAGTGTCTCCGACCAATAACCTAACAGAAACGACAAGTGTTGCTTAGCAACGATTGTTTCAGCTGCTGCGGCTGCGCATTTGGAATCGTTGGTCACCAAAGTCCGCGGCAGACCGGAAACCAAAGTCCGCGGCCGACCGGCAACTAAATTCCACCCAAGGGATATCGGCAACTTACTGCACACGGCCAGCCAAAACTTTCAAACGTACGAATCGGAACGTCTGTGCAGTTTTGCCAACAATCTGTACAATCAGTTGGAGCAACTTTTGGAACTTCTCAACGCTACCGGTTGGTTGCATACATTGCATACAAATATTCAAACATTAGAAAAACAAAATGAAAATAATTAAATAAATAAAAAATCAATTGCAGATATGATTCGATATGTCAGGTGCCACAAAAAACAATTCGACAAGTTGCTGGACCACTTCTGTGACGTCGTCAATGGCAACAACCACGATGACGCGGCCGCCGACGACACAGATCTAGACTGTTCCGATTTCGAAGACGACAACAATGGCAATACTACCGAGGGTACCGATGACAATGGCGATGGCACTGATGCAGTGACGCCATCTGCCGGCTGGCCAGCTTTATAAGCTTTTGTTTTTAATGTAAACAAAACAAACAACAAAAACAATACTGGCAAAAATTATTTCATTTGCTGCGCGGTTGAAGGGTTCTAAATAAACGTCCAATAGAAAGCAGTTATTCTTATTCTTTTGTTGTTACTTTGGTACTTCCCTAGCAACGGCAGTTTTCTATTGGTTTTTTCCTAGCAACCGGTTGATATTCTCAAATTTTAACAAGTTTTTCTTTACCAAACGTTTAATATTTGCTTCTTTTTCTGCTTTTACTTAGCAACCACTGAAATTATTAAGTTTAGATATGGTATAATTAATCATACAGATTCTAATAATTTGTTATTTGCATAGCAACGGCTTGTTATTCTCTTTTTTTATTGTTTTTTTCCTAGCAACCGAGGGTTATTTCCATTTTTCCTTCAGCAACCACTCAATAATTAATTAAATTTTCAGTTTTTCCTTAGTAACCGCTGAAATTGTTGACTTTAGATGCAATTATTCAACGTCAACGTTCAAACAGTTACTTGTAATTTGTCTTTTGCTTAGCAACGGCTTGTTTTTCCCATTTTAAACTGTTTTTCCGTAGCAACCGACAGTTATTTTCCTTATTCGATTAAGTTTTTCATTAGCAACTGCTAATTATTGTCTTTTTTCCTCTGTTTTTCCATAGTAACCGCTTGAATTATTAACTTTAGTTGCTCCAATTACTTCGTACAGATTCTTAAACATTGTTTTTTCCTAACTCCCTTAGCAACCACCAATTTTATTGACTTTAGTTGCTATGGTAACTTCATAGACGTCTTTTATAAATTTATAAATTTTGAAAATGACAATAAAACCTAACAATAGCCAGCCCCCGAAATAACGGAAAAATCCCGGTAATTGATGCAAAATAAAACATTAATCAAAAGTAAACTAAAACGAAAAACAGATATTGGAAATAGTTAAAGAAGAATGCCAATAATTAAGCAACGGAAACGATAACTGCTTAATTAGACAGACTATTTAAAGGCGCGCTCGTGGCACATTCGGCAATACTAGCAGTTTGTGAAAACATCTCTGTAACCGTAACGGAAAGTGCTTCGAAAAACGATACAAAAGTAAAAAAAAAATAAAATGGCCGCTGTTAAAGTGTTGTTTATGCTATTGGTGGCCATCACCATGGCGACCACTGCATCACGCGCCGAGGAGCTGTTTTCGGAACCGGAAGTGTCGAATTTGATGCAGCTGTTCAGCGAGGGCATGGCCGCTGCCGCGTCCGGCCCAGCCAGACAGTCGAAATTCGCCGAAGCGCTGCGCGACCAGTTGAACCAGGAAGAGTTCCATCTGCCGAGCGGCGCCGAATTCAAGCAGCAGCTAGTGTCGCTGACAGTCGAGGCGGCGCAGAGCGATGTGGGCCGAGTGTCGTTCGAGCAGGCGTTGCGCGACGTCGCCCGCGCCTTCGCCAATCAGGTCGGCCGTTTCGTCGGCATCGTCTTCACGACGGCCCTCTCCGCTCCGTCCGGACCGTTTATCCTCCGCGTCGTCAGGAGCGACATGATGCGTCGTCTGCGCAGCGCCGTCAGCATCGGCTTCTCCAACTTCCTCTACACCATCTTCCTGTTGCCGATCACCATCGTGTCGAACGTCTTCCGCCTCCTCGGCTTCATCTTCTCCTTCCCGGCACGCATTTTCGGCATTTTCGGCGGCCGATATTAGAGATAACTCAACCGAATAGCATTCGATTGATTGATTGATTGATGCGATGATGCGATGAATTGTTATTAGTTTTTTTGTTTTTTGTAAAACAGAGAAAGAGCAATAAAAATTCTAACGAATAGCCCAAGCGTTTAAAAATTTTCTCCACACAGATGGCGCCAGCTTAATTTTAATTAGGTTTCTATTTTTCTTTCGTTTTTTTTTTGTGCAATATTAGTGAATGCAAAGTTTTTAATTGCGCAGATATCTTATAACTGTTATCATTGAACTGATAACAAAACTGCTTTGTTAAAATTCCATTTCCTTTTCTATTTTTTTTTTTTTGCATTTTGCATTTTGCTAATCAAAAGTAGAAATGAAGTAAAAAGCACCGTCAGCTACCGATTTTCCATCAGTTTGGTAGTGGCAGTAGTCGCGGCAATTGCGGCCATACAAAAATATGAAAGCCAACTTGGTTATTATCGGTGCTGTGCTCTTGGCAACTGTACAAATAACAAAAGGTAATTACAGTAATTGCAATTACGTGTGGAATAAGTGGAAGTGAAAACTAATTAGAACGTTTTCTTTACTTTTTTTTTTTTTTTTCAAATAATTTTCCAATTTTCTTTAAGCTCAAAGCGGTCGCGAAGACGCCATAAAGGAATTTGCGGAAACTTTTGCGCAATTATTGCGCCAGATAATAATTTTCGACGCGCAAGGTAAGTGTGGCGACCTCTAAGAGACAATAGCAAACAGTTTTTTGTTTATTTATTTATTTATTATTTGTTTCTGTTTTTTTTTTTGCTTTTTTTTTATTGTATTGTTTTGTTTTCTTAAAGAATTGGCCGATAATGTGATAGAACCAATTAGTGGAACAGTGGTGGAACGATTGTTGTCCACCATATTGGACGGTATAATGGACGAACAAGAGGACCACCCGCTTTTCCGCCGCATTTTTAGCAGAATCATCCAAAGTGGCCTTAGTGTTTCTACTGAATCTAGTAAGTAAATTTTCTTCTTACTTCTTTCTTAGTCAGTCTTATAGTAAATTGGAGAGTCAATTAACGACTCGAATATTTTCGATAAATAGTTTTAGAATTAGATATTATTATTTTTTTAACTTCTTAGTAAACCAGAAATTAGAAATTTTCAGTATACGGCACTCTATAATTTTAAATTTACTTTACTTCTATTCAATCACATCACCCTGTAGATTTTTTGGAAACATTAAATATATGAAAAATGTCATCCTGACCTCGTATATTATAATTTAGCGGGCTTTTTTAATTTTTAATTTATTTTCTTTGTTTTTCAGTGAAAGTCTTAGTGGAAATACTGGAGCAACAAACAAGGACGGCCGATGGCAATGCATCGGACGACGTAGCGGACGAATGCGAGAATGGCAATAAATAGTAGTGGTCAAGTTGCTGCTGATTGCGCGTCGCCATTGGTCAGCGAGATTTGTCCACTTAGTAATAAAAGGTGCGGCTACAGACAGACGCCTCTAAATGCTTTTTTACCTTTGCTTCTACTCTTTCTTTAATTTGCAATCGGTTGGTGGGAGGCTTAGTTATAATTATACTATACTAGACCAGTCATCACTTGGTAGAAATAAAATAAAATTAATTCAAACTTACTTAATAATAATTTACAAATTAAACGTATTTTCTGTTGTAAATTTATTTTTTTTCTTCTTCGTTAAATTTTAAATTAAATTAAATTAAAAAAATAAAAATAAAATAATAAAATAAAAATTATTTAGTCATTTAGTTATTTAGCTGTAAACAAATAAACAAATAAATAAATAAATGAAGTAATAAATAAATTTTTATTTTAAGTGCAATGTAAAAAAAAGAAGCAAAAAGCTATTTACTTTAAAACTTTAAAACAATTTG